>CM076582.1:1404861737-1404947939 GCA_034641835.2 Pinus albicaulis
TTGAAGAAAAGTACCTGAAAAACCAGTAAAATTATTTTGAAGACATTTGTAGTAGTGCTTCAGAGTTCAATTCTGCGAAATTGGCTTCTTAGAGGGAAATGTGGCACTTTTGTGGTTGAAATTCAGGGTAATGGGCATCGAAAATGGCACTGGTAGGTTGAAAAGGCTCTGCACAGTTTCTCAGGGTTCAAACGACACAATTTCGAAGAAAAGGGTTTATCAATGTTTTCACAGGTTTAAAGGGAAAATAGTGAAAATTCGAATGAAAACTTTAAATTTTAATGTACTAACCGAAGGGGAAAACCATGGTTAAGTCGCATTAAACTGTGGTTAAGAGAGTCGGATTTATGAATACCGCCAGTGGTATTCATGTTAATGAATGGTGGTAAGTGGTATTGAGCTTTTTGAACGCGATACAACGATATTGCGACACGTCAGCGCTGGGTGGTTTGGAAAAACCACCCATTTCACGTGACTTTGCCGAAACTTCGATCGTTTGGATTTGGAGCGTGAAAATAGATAATGGTCGTCGGATCGGGCCTCAGGGAGCGAACGATCCAGATTAAAAGGGAAAGTGTGGGGAATAAAGTTTTATCGGATTCGACATGGGCCGTTGATATTGAGAAATGAAGAAGAGATCAGACGGTCGGAATCTTACGTGATGGGGAGGGACAAATGTATTGAAATCTTTCACATAAGTGCTTTACCATAGGATCAAATGGATTCTAGGGATCGAACGGTCAAAAATGAATCTGACGAGAGAAGGTTTGTTTAAGTCATATATACAGAAATGACTTATTCTTAATGGAAAATAAAGTGGTCGGGAGGGTTACCAAGGCTTTGAACTGTGGTTAGGGTCTGGGGTAATGGATGATATATTGCGGGGTAACATTAAGGTTAAAGTTTTAACCTTAGGTTAAGGGACATGGGACAGAAAATATACAACAAAATGGTCATTTTTATTGAAGTTTAGTTTTAATCAAACTTCGGGTAATTTTTTGTTTAAAACACATATTACATATGTTTTAAGCTCTTTTTTTAAGGATTTAATTACCATAGAGGCAGGATTAAGTGTAAGGATAAAAATTAGCCAAATGGGTTATAAGGGGGGTTTTATTTAAGCATGTGAGAATAAATTACTCTGGCTTAAGTTATAATAAGTGGGTTTTTGGGATTTATTTATAAAAGGAGTTATATAATATGAAAAGGTTAGTTGTAGGGAATTAATACATAAAGTTATAAACTTAGCCAAAGGGGTTATAAAGGGGAGTTTCATTTAAACATGTGGGAATAAATAACTTTGGCTTAAGTTATAATAAGTGGGGTTTTGGGATTTATCTATAAAAAAAAAAAAAGGAATTATATAATAGGAAAAGGTTAGTTGTATAGGGAGTTAATATATAAGTTAAAGTTAGTACGAAAATAGGACATGGAATACTCAAAACACATATTCATAACAAGTAAAGTGAAATACAAGATAATTTTCATTGATCTTATCACTTAGCTCATGATATAATGTTATTTTGAGGGTTTATTGTGTTTAAATGATGTAGGAAGTTAGCTAAATAGGAATTACAAGTGCCTTTAAGTAAAAATGAGATTTTACTTAGGATTTTTCGAGGGGATGAGTGCATGAATGGTAAATGATGTAATTAAGGGATTAATATAGACATTTCACATTTTTAACTGATCAGTCATAGAGCCTTGGGTCCGGTCCCAACAAAAGTCAAGGAAATGCCTTGAGCCTTTCTGACTGATAGTTTAGAATGTTTCATGACTATGGGAAGGGGAAGTTAGTTATTTTGAAGCCCATGATAAATGATATTTACATCACAATGAGATTTTTCACCTTCTTCTACCTACCCATCTTACCATGCTAACATTTTTTCTTCTTTTGTAATAAGGTGCATTTAAGCTAGCAACCTTCACAACATTTATTCTTTCTGAAAGGAAGTAAACTATCTAACTCTACACTTATTTCATCCATGAATCCAGATTAAACTGTTGGATTCACTTTATTTCTCTACCTAACTACTGAATTGTTAGGATTAAACTATCTAACAACTCATTATTCTCTATCTACAACAAAGGAAATTGAAACAATGACAAGTTAAGATTGAACTGTTTAACTCATCATGGACTAATGGCATTTATTGACACTCTGCCATAGTCAAAAAGTAAAAAGTAGTGGCATTTATGCTTGCTCACTTTCATGTTTTATTCATTTTTTCTCTTGGGGTATCTTATTTTTTCCAAGTCCTTTGATTATTTTTTTAGGACTTTTTACCCTCTTTTTGATTTTTTTTTTTTTTTTTGTTTAAACAAAATATGTGAATACAACTTGCAGAAGGAAAAGTATGTACAAATTTACAAAATTACCAATAGTCAAGTCAAAATTATGACCCCTATATTATAGGTTGCTAACATTGGCTCCACTTGGAGATGGCCTTTCCTGGTGAAATGCCAAGAACTCTGAGATTAGTAGCCTTATCTATTGACTTTGGTGAATCTGCAAATGTGTTCTATGTTCTGCAACAATCATATTTATGATATGTTATACTGCAAAGCTTAGGGCCTTGTCTTCGGGCTTCAAATTTGTAGATAATATATCCAATCCAATCTTACACTCTGACTTTGAATATTTACAATGGTAAAGTAAATGAGTCTAACTGTTAAGTGACTTGCAAGGAATAATAATGTTTCAACATTCTTCCACTTACTGGTCTTTCTTGAAGCTCTGTACCATCCAAATTCCTGAGAAAAAAGGAATTATTTCCTCTGTAACCATATATGACATAGGGTCCCTGCCACAAAAAGTCAAACTTCCCATGTTTACCTTTATCCTCTCTTCTTGCATCCCATCTTAAAACTTGATCTCCTATGAAAAAGTCATCTTCCTTAACTCTTTTGTCAAAAATATTTTTAATCTTGTCCTGTAAGACTTGTGACTTTTCATAAACTTCATCTCTAGTTTGTTGAAGGTGTATAGTATCATTGATTCTTTTTTGAATGTCATTAGTTTCAACCTGCAATTCTTGGATCATTTTCATGACTGGAACACCCAAGGAAGAAGGAAAAACTGCATCAGTACCATAAACTATTTGATATGGTGAAGTTCCTATGGACTTTTTAGTAGTAAGCCTATCAACTCAGAGGGCATATATCAGCTTCTTGTTCCATGTCTTTTTATTATCTTGGAGTAGTTTTTTTATGATGTTGACTAAAATTTTATTTAAGGACTCAGCCAGACCATTACCTTGGGGGTAATATGCTGTGGAATGACCTAAGGTAATATGGTATTTATGGCAGAAAGCAATCATATTTTTAGATTTGAAAGCAGCAGCATTATCTGTGATAATTTTGTGTGGGAATCCAAATCTAGACAAAATATTACTTTCAATGAATGAGATAATAACTAAGTCTGTAGCTTGCCTAGTGGGAATTGCTTCAATCAATTTAGTAAAGTAATCAGTAGCAGTTAGAATCCATTTGTGTTGCCCTGAGGACGGAGGATGAAATTCACCTATGAAGTCTAAACCCCATAACTGAAATGGTTTTTCTATGGATATTGGTTTCAGAGGTAATGGCAAAAGTTTCTTTTTACCTTCGAAGATCTGGCATTGATGGCAAGAGGTAACAAACTTTTTAACATTTGAAAATAAAGAGGGCCAGTAAAAACCAGCTCTGAGTATTTTATCAGCTGTGCTCTTCCAGTATAGATGTCCACCACAGTCACCTGCATTAAATTCTTCAAGGATCTTGTCAGCTTCAGATTTCAATAAACAATTAAGTAAAATTCCAGTACTTTCTCTCCAATATAGTGCATTATTTAAGATACATAATTTCATTGCTTTTTGCTTGATAAATCTTGCCTTGGTTTTGGTAAGTCCAGGAGGAGCTTGTAAGTTTGTAAGTACAAAGATTATGTCAGATTACTTGGGTGAGTCTTGATAGGCTTCACTGATCGATGGAGTCGCCATCTCCTCCTGTTCATCTACTTGTGCAATGAAATTAATGTCTAAGGCATTGCAATTCGATTCAGCCACCAGTCTGGCTAAACCCTGTCCTTTAATGAGTTTAGTTGGTTTAATTTCCAGATCATATTCAAGGATTGTGGCTATCCACTTTCCTCTTCTACTGTCTGGTCCATCTTGAGTCAAAATGTCTTTAACTACTGCATTGGGGACATATGCAATTATATGTGAATGAAGTATGTACACTCTGAAATCTTTTATAGATTTAACCAAAGCCAAAGCCTATTTTTCTATTATGTTGTATTTCAGTGGTGCATCTCTGAGAGATTTACTAAAAAATGCAATGGGATGTTCAAAGCCTTGATCGTTTTTCTGCAGAAGAACTGTAGCTATGGTGTGTTTGGATGCAAAGGAAAAGATTATAAAATCTTTTGTGTAATCTGGAATGATAAGGACTGGTGCTTTTGTTAAGGCCTGTTTGATAGATTCAAAATATTGTTTGGCCTTTATTGTCCATTTAATTGAGTAGTCCTTTTTAAGCATGTTATTAAGATCTTTTATAATCTCACCCAGATTTGATATGAATCTTCTTAGAAAATTGATCTTTCCCAAGAATGCTTGGAGTTATTTTATGTTCCTTGGTGGTTTAATGTTTAGGATTGCTTCGATTCTTGTAGGGTCTATTCTAATGCCTTGTTTTGAAATGATATGACCTAGCAATTTGCCTTCTTCTAGCCCAAAAATAGACTTTTTCGGATTAAGAGATATACCATATTTTCTGCAATTAATGAAAAATTGTCTCAGATGATCCAAATGATCATTATTTGTTTTAGAAAACACAGTAATATCATCCAAATAAATGACTAAAAACTCATGGATTTCCTTGGCAAAAGCAATATCCATGGCCCTTTGAAATGTAGCCCCTGCATTTTTTAACCCAAAAGGCATTTTCACATACATGAAAGTGCCCCATGGAGTAGTAAAACCAGTTTTGGTTTGGTCATCTTTGTGAACTAGGATCTGATTGTAACCAGAGAAACCATCTAATAAAGAGATTCTGGAAGAACCTGCTACCCTCTGTAAAATATGGTCCATTTTTGGCAAGGGGTAGTTATCCTTCAAGGATGCTTTATTAAAATTCCTAAAGTCTATGCATAATCTGATTTCTCCTGAATTTTTTCTGGTTGGCACTATATTAGATACCCAATCAGAAAATTTGACTGGTGCAATTATCTTAGCATCAAACATTCTTTTGATTTCTTTTTTGACTAATGGCAACAAATCCGGATTAATCCTCCTGAGCTTCTGTTGAAAAGGTTTTTGATTTTCTTTTAAAGGAATTTTATGTTGAATAATGTCTGTGTTATAAGTTTTTAAGTCTTCATAGCTCCATGCAAAGACATCTTGAAATTCTTTTAAAAGTTCAATGTATTTATCCTTTTCATCTGATGGTAAGGATTTGGATAGTTTGGTTATTCTTGGTTTATCATCTGTCCCTAGGTTATACTCTTCTATGTCAGATTTAACTGGCTCCATTTTTGGTCTTATGGGCACATCATTAGAGTCAAATAAATCTTCTAGAGGAGTTAAACCTCTGGGTAAAATGTTATTTTTTAAATCAATCAAATCTATTTCATCTTCAATCAATTCCTCTATTTCTATTTTTTCCATTTCATCAATGTCACTTTGAGTAAAAATAGTAGGTTTTTCAAACTTATGTACATCTAAATTATCTAAATCATCTATTTGACAAAAATTTAAATCTATATTACAAGGTGGATCTATATTACATTCGTTATCAATTTGACAGTTTTGAAATTCATGTTCATTATTCAAAAAGTGATAAATTTGCTGATCTTCTAAAAAAAATTGCCAATATTTTACATTATTAGGAACAATAGGCCTATATTTAATCTCAGCATTGTATTTTTGCAATGGTGAAAAAGGAATTTTACAACTACTAGCAAAAGTAGCTAAGTAATGGGCCTGTATGTTTTTATCTCGAGGGATGACAACAAAATTACCTTCTAACAATTCTTCAAGCAATTCCAATATTGTTTCTCTGTATCTTGCAAGTATGGGGTTATGAACTGAATATTCAGTGTTGATTTGTTTTATAACTAGTTCGGAATCACCCAAAACCATTATTATTTTTCCTCCCTTTTTTCTTATAATTTGTAGGCCTAAGATTAATGCTTCGTATTGAGCCATATTATTGGTACATTTGAAGTTTAATCTAAAAGCATTCCCTTCAGAATGACTTGTTTCAAAGTTTGTGATCCAAACACTAGCTCCAGCTCCAAATTTATTAACAGATCCATCAAAATCTAGATGCCACAAAGCTTCATGACCAATATAATCATCCATGATTTTAAGTCTTTTATCAGTGAGTTCAGCTGGATTTTCATTTTGATCAAAGTTACTAAGAATAAAAGAATCAAGATCAATGGGGGTGGAATAAATTGGAAAATTTGTAGGTCTGTCTGCACTACTGATCATATACTTCATCAAAATTTCTCTATAAAGCTTCTTAGGCTGTCCAAATATAGAGATAGTAGCATAACTCATATCCAGTTGTAGAGATCCCTGAAACTTTGCTCCCCATGAGCGAGAAAGAAGCATGCCATACTTTGGCGGGATGTCAGCTACTACAACGTCCATGATCATACTCTTACCAGGATACTAGACTAGGTTAACACATAGATCTTTAATCAAACCAATACATTGAAATTTAGATGAATCAAATGAGAACAGGTCCTTATAAGGTCTGGTTATGTCTAGATTAAGAGTTTCCATTATAGCTTTAGGCATTAAATTGTGGGAAGCTCTAGTATCTAGCATAGTATTATGTAATATTTGGTCATGTATAGTAAGACTTAAATAAAATGGGGGTACCGACCCATCTGAATGCTTTCCATCAACATTGGGACCAAAAATTAGTTCAGGCCTGTCCTCATTCATGTTAATTGTATCTTCATTCTCATTCACATTTAATACACCAGGAATCATTGATCTATATAAATCATTTTTAGCTAGTTCTACTAAGGGAACAACTATTTTCAATTTAGATATTTCAGACTGCATATTAAATGTTTGCTGAGATCCAATGGTTTGAATCACTTCTTCCTTGGGAACTATTTTTTGTGATGACTTTTCTTGAGTTTCTACTGTTTTTCCTTTGTTTTGAGCTCTTCTCTTGTCTTCTGTCTGATTTTCTTGGTTTCTTCTATCCCTTATTGTTTTTTCAGGGGTATTTTAGGGATTAGCAGAAGTCTTATCAGTCTTATTAGGTTTACGGTCTGATATTTTAAAGTTAGTATGATTCTTTCTTGGCTCAATAACTGTTGTTGAATTGGTGGCTTTGGGAGAATTATATTTGGAAACATATTTGGAAGATTGTGCCACCTCATCAGTAATATCTACAATTTTTGGGCCTTGCTGCTTTTTAGGACTGGTTGGATTTGAACTCTGTTTGCCATCTCTGGGAAGAATTTGCAAGAATTTTGATTTAGAAGTATCAGACTTCTTTTTGTTTTGTTCTTGTTGGTTTGGAGCATTACTCTTTATAGCAGGATCAATGTTTTTCTTGCTCCTAAGGTTGTATTGACTATGAATTTCGTTTATTGCAAAATCATAACCTTGTTTATAATCATAGGATTCTCCAGATTCTACTTTGAGTTGTTGAAGTTCAAAGAGTTCCTGGTCCTCATGAGTGAGGAAAATGGTATTGTTTTCATCAATCCCCATAAAAATGTTTATGTCTTCCTCCTCATCAACACTGTTTTGTGAAATTTCTGCAAAGTTTTCTTGAAATGGGGTTCTTATATTCTGATCAGGGGAAGGTTCCTTACCTTTCCCTGGGTTGGTGTTTTTTCTGTAGTTGGGATTCCGGATCTGGGATTGATTGTCCCATTGTGGTTTCTTTTCAATTTGATCCAGTCTGTCAACTACTTTTTCTAGTGCTTTAGTATTGAAATCAAATTTACTATCTAAGTGAGATGCTTCCTCTTTAATGGTAACCCTTCCTTCATTTCTCATTCTGGCCTTCTTTGCAAGTATGTTGATTTATACACCTACAACGTTTTGTTGCATTTTCTCTAAATTATTTGCATCCCTTTCCCTAAGTTGGTAAGCCATGTCTACGTCAAAACAATTAGGGAATTTCAGCAGCACAGAATATGGGGTAGGTTTAAGGTTTGCAGGAATGACAATGTATACACCGTTATATCTTGTGCAGAAGTCTTGGACAGTTTCATTTGGGGCTCTCTTGACAACATAAAATTCAGATAGTATTTGCATAGGGTTCTTCTTTTTCTCCCATTTATTAAGGAAGGCTCTATGCAATGCAGCTAGGTCTGCTATGCTACCAGGTGCTAAAGCTTTAAACCAGGTTTTCACCTCTCCAATTAAGCTCTGAGAAAATAGTCTCATTTGGAAATCAGAATCATCTATCTCAAAGACTTCCCTGAAATCATTCATTCTAGTAATGTGTTGCTGTGCAGTAATCTGTGAGAGATTATCAAACAGTGGAATATATTTTTGATAGTTCTGGGGCATGTCATGGAGATTCTGAGGTAAGACCAAGGGAGCATATCGGGCTGCCATGGCTTGAATTTTAGCTTGAATGGGAGGTACAGTTGTGGTAGAAGGGATAGTACTGGTTACTGCAATGGATGTACTTGAAGAGCTTGATAATGGGGATGAAACAGAAGTAGTATGGCTAATGATAGGTGTAATGGGTTGGGTAAATGATGGGTATACTACTTTGGGTTGCAAGGGCAGCTCAGGGATGAATGGATTGGTTGATGAACTAGCAGTGGATTGTGGATATGATGAGTATATGATTCTTTGTGGTAGAGGAAACTCAGGGCTTATGGGATCTTGAGGTGAAATGACAGTAGAATCAGTAAATGATGTGGCAGCATACAAAGTTGAATTTGATGCTGGAAAGACTGTTGTGTATAGTTCAGAGACTGGGGGTTTAAATTTAGACAAAAATTTAGCTAATTTAACAGCTTCTTCAATGTCTTTTATTTTTGTGATACTTACCCTTTTAACTGGACTTTTACTTTCAGTTTGATCCGATTTAGTAGCAACATAAATAATTTTATGTTTTTCACTTACATAAGAAGCAAAAACTGGATCTAAAAAAATTTCTTTTAAATCCGATTCAGATTTTGTTCTAAATAAATATTTCTCAAACTTTAAGTCAAAATCAATGTCTGATAAGCTTACCAATTCTTTAGGTAAAGAATCAACCATTCTCAGAGGTATTTCAGTTTCAAAACTATCACTTTGTTTTTTATTCTTTTTTCCTATCTAGTCAAGATTATCTACTATCTCTGGAGGATTAAGATCAGGGTTGGATCTAGTGTAGTATATTTTCTTGGGAGCCATATTTTTTATTGGGTAAAATACCCACAACCTATAAAATTAATCTTAAAGTAGAAAATATATAATTAAAGATCTTCCTTTAAGATTAAACTTAAAACTGGAGAGTGGTTAATTCCCCAGTATGGTCGCCAGTATGTTATCACCCTAGTAATTCTCATGTTGTGGGATGTGGATTTTTGTAGTTAAGAACACTAGGGGTAACCAAGAACCACTTTAGAAGTTCAGGATCTAGCCTTCCTGAACTCCGGAGAGGGATCTCTCCTTATGATTTAGCTTTGTTTTGGTAAAAGATTTTAGGCTAGTTATGAGTGAAAAGTAGGGCTTGTTTTAAAAGATTGGTGGGAATAAAGAGATTTCAAGGTAAACCAGAAGGATCTACCAGAACATTGGGCAATGGAGTCAAATCTCTAGGCAGGTAGAACTAAGAAATATTTTTTAGAGATGCAAATGTGCTAAGGGCAAGATAAGTGACCTTCTAAGGCTTTGTATAGGCTTGATTTGATGGAGTGGGAAGGATCTGAGCAAAAGGGCACTTAAGAATCCTTAAGCTACAGATAAGAAGATTGAAGAAGGGGATCTAACTGGGACCTAGAGAAATTAAGAATTCTATGGTCCGGTTATCAAGTAGAAAACATCAAAATGCCAACAAGTTTAAAACAGAGAGCTTATTATCACTAATCCTATTTAATTTCTCCTTAATTGATCATTACAGAATAGAAACACATAATATGAATGAATGTAAACTTTTAAAAGAAATACACTGAAAATAGGAAAAAACGAGACTTATCTTGTCACCACGAGAATCCTTAGCTATGATGTCTCTAATCTCGTTTCCAGTCTGCTGCTTTGCTAATTGACTCACCAACTTCAATATGTCTAGCAAAAATACTATAGTTGTCTTGAGAAATTTTACTCACCCTGAATACTTCGAATTATGAAGTATTTATACATAAAATTGTTTACAAAAATATCTCAGAAATTGAGATAATGTTTTAATTAAAAATAGGAAAGAAAACATAATAAGAGGGACAACTGCAAAACAGTTTGCAAGTTGTTCCCTTTTACAAGCAAAAATAGAACTGATTATTCTAATTTAAACTAATTGTTGATGTGCTGTGAGCTTTGCTGGAAATAGATACATTTTCTCATGGATGATATCTTGTGGAGTACTCTTTATTTTACATCTTTTGATCTGATACTCTTTATCTTTGCTTTTGACTGTTTCACTGCTGTAATAGAAAATGACCAGCAGTAAAAATTTTATTTAACTGATACACTTTAACCCTGATACACTTTGACACTGATTTTTTCACCACAAGGTAAAAGTAAAATATGAGCTTCCAAGTAATTTTTCTATCAAATTCACAGCAGATCTGTGAATTCTTGCCACTGTTAAGTAGTGGGAATCTTCATATTCTTCAGTTTCCTATAACTTTCATCAACTTCAGTTTATTTGGAAAAGTTAGGCTTTACAGTGAACATATGCTTAGTTTCATTTTCCAAAAAGAATAGATTTTCAAAATACTGAAGAAGTACTTTGCCACTTGGTGATCCTTGTGGCAGTGGTTGTTTGACTTGCTCTTTTGCATGAGTTCTTATTTTTAGATCATAATCTTTCTGAGGCATCAACTTGTCATTCAATGCATGAATGTCTGGAAAACCTGCTTCTGATAATATTTTGTATTTGGCCCAAAATCTTGAGATGGCCATATTCATGTCTTTACACCTGTCTTCCAATTTATTCATCATGTTCCTTTTATTTAGGACTTTCTTGATTTGTAAGATGGTCTTTGTCCTATCAGTAATTTTCAACTGTTCCAACTCTTCCTTGTTTTTGCTGTTCAAAAAGGCTATGAGTTGAATTGCTTGAGCTGGCTTATTTTCAATCTCTCTCTTAGTTTTGTCAATTTCTGCATTAGCAGCCTGTAGTAACTCTTTTTGCTCATAAATTATTTGAATTGAAGGCCATTGAGAGTGAATGCCTTCAATGATTTTTGTCCATAAATGATTTTTAATATATGAAACCTGATCAATAAGATTCACCTGTGCTTGAAGAATTCTCACCTGTTCTTGCAGTCTATCTTCCCTCTGTTCATGCCCTTTGGAAGTAATCAAGGCATCTCTCTTGGAGGATTCTAGATTTTTAATAGTGTCTTTCAAATTAAGTATTTCTTTCTCTTTAATTTACATGTCTTCCATGGCTCTGATTATGACAACTTTGTCTTGTATTGTATTTACCTATGAAGTTGAGGAAGAAGAAGTAGAGATTTCATGAGAAGTTATTGGCACAACAGTGGCCTTTATTCCTTGTGGCGCCAAGTGTTCTGCTAATGTGGATGGAACAACTGTACTTACAGTAGGGATTACTGTAGGAATGTGAACCTGTTGAGTTTTCTTTAGGTTTTCATTTTCTCTTATGGAAGCTTCCAATTGACTTTCTATTTCTTTTATTTGGGCTGTCATCTTAAGAACAAGTTTTTTGAGTTCATCATTTTCAGTTTTCTGCTGAAGAATTTCCTTTGCTTGAGTACTTTCACTTTGGGGCAACTTTAGCCATTTTCTGAGAGCAACTGTATCCTCATTTTTCTCTTTAATCAAAGTCTTTGCAATATCCATGTTAGCAGGATCAAGTCCTGCTTCAATCACCAAATCTTCTAGTGTTTTGATCTTCAAATTGTTGGCATATAATGAGGCTTTGTCTAATTTCATTTGATTCTGAAGGTTGAGCACTGTTTTCTCAAGCCTAATAGATTTCATAGTCTTAGTGACAATTTTAGAGTATAGCATTTTAGTATTGCTCCTATGAAATTCTATTTGATCTAATTCATGAATAGCATCTGCATCAACTTCAAGATCTGTTTTTGAATAATCTGCTGCTGATTTTAGATCAGCTACTGTAGGCTTCAAAAATGATATTACTAATTTATTAGAAGAATAATCAAAAGCTGTAAGAAGTCTGTCCTTGTTTCCAGGCTTTTCCTTAAGGAATCTAGAATATGCTTGGTTCTTGATTTCTTCATTCTTCTCTTTGATCTGTCTGAACCTGATTTGAATTTCTAACTATGTGTCGTCAGATTCCTTAGAAGAAGAAGGCATATCAATATTTGTTTGACTATCTACCATTATTGTATCCTTTTGTTGTGTTCCAATTTTGACATTTTGAAGCTCTTTAAGTGTTTCAGTTACTATTCTCGTAGCTTCATCATCAGTTTCATTATCTTCAATATTAACAACTTTATTTCTTTCTTCATGCAGCCGATTTACTTTTCTTGCTATAAGGAATTAGGATCTTTTATCTGAATAGTTTGAAGCTCTTTAAGTGTTTCAGTTACTATTCTCGTAGCTTCATCATCAGTTTCATTATCTTCAATATTAACAACTTTATTTCTTTCTTCATCTGTCAATTTAATTTTCTTGCTGTAATGAATTCTAAATATTTTATCTTGAATAGTTTCAGCTATGAAACTATCTCCTTCTCTGTTCCTTTCATGTACACTTTCAGTTTCTTTGCTCACTGTAGCCACTTGCGTTTGTTCAACCTGTTTATCCTTTCCATTTTTTCTCTGCATTTCCTGTAAATCATCATCAACTAGAGTGTTGGGCTCCCATTAAAGTTTGTTAGCATACTTTTCAATATGGGGCTTGGAATCATGCAAGAAGACAGGCAACTTGCATTTCACTCTTAGTGTGCTTAAAATACCTTGTGGATCATAATTCCACATGAAACTATATGGAAATTTGTACTCTTTCAAATTCACATTGATTTCATTGGCTGCTTCTCTATTATTTACAATAAATGGCCCAATTTGATTCTTCAATTTAAACTGGGTCTTTTTCCTGGAAGCTATGAAATTAATTTCATCTGCATTCAATAACTGCCTCAAATATTCCAATGCAAATATCCTTGTTGTGAAAAATCTTGGTAGTTTATATGGGGACAGGAGTGCACCATATACTCTGATTTCTGTGTAACTTTTATATAAATACCAGTCCCCTATTTTACAGATCTCAGACAACTGTAGACTTATTTTTGTCTCTTCATTGATTCTAGGGGTCTACTCTTTGTTCAACAGATTCATAGCAGGCACTAAAAACAGGTCATTGAAATCTGCAAAGCTATATTCTCTATTCCATTTTCTTAGAATTGATGACCAAAACACAACTGACAGAACATTTCCCTCTGGATCCACTTTCTGAAATTCAATGGGGAACTTATTTGCTTAATAATACAAAAAGAGGTGAAGCAGATATGATATGTATCTGAAGACTCCTTCTTCTGACAATCTTGACAACTGATAATGCATGTTTTCTGCAATGAATTTAGCAAAATTGTACACTATGGAAGGAGATTGGCCAGGACTCAAGGTTGACAAAAAACCTAATATAGCCACATCTGTGAATTCATCACTAGTGTATCCTAGTATGAATGATAGCATTGAGACTATTTTCCTAGTTTCATTTGGGAAGTCAAAGGTATTAAATGGAGGATTAAGCTTGGGGATATCAACTTGCTTAGGAAAGAAAGTTTGGAAGACTTTGAATTTAGAAGCAAATTCAAGCTCTAGATAATTTTGAGTCAACTCCTATATGGACAATGAAGCAACATTAGGGTTAGGATTCAGTTGCAGCATCGAATTTATTGACTCTTCATTGATGTAAAATATGACCTCTCTATCTTTGTTTACAATGAATATTTGATTTGGGAGATAAAAGGATTGGCATACTCTGACAAAATCAGGGGATGGATGAGTTTGAGGAACAATGTATTTTGGCAAATTGGATTCCCAGACTGGAATATCTTTGTCACCTTTTTCTACAGATTTTCCAAAGCACCAATTATAAACATCAAGCAAGTTAAATTCTACAGTAGGGTCCAGGATTCTATAATCAAGGTCAACTAAGGGACTATTGTCTGGGGAAGTGACTGGAGGCTAGACTGGCCTGACCACCTCTATAGAATCAGCAGTGAGTGCAGGGGCTGGTTTGTCAATTTTGGAAGACTCAGGCTGAGGGAATTTTGCAGAGGCTTTCTTTTGAGGCTTTGGGCCTCCATTTTTAGGGGTCACTTGTTTCTTTGTCATTTTCAAACTGAACGAAGCAAGTTTAGATGATTTGCTAAGTTCTTTTATTAGAAACAAGGGCTTCTTAGTGAATTTTACTGGTAAAATAGGGTTTCTGAGCACGGTTTTTGACAAAACAAGGGTTTTAAAGCTCAGAATGTATGTTACGATCAATTTCAGCAGTGAAAAAGACCAGGTTTTGGAAAAACATGCAAGAAATGGCAATTAGGGATTCTGGGGAAATTTTGGCAGAGTTTCCCCTGTAATGTGGATATTTTTCGGCAATTTTATATGTGCAATTCAAGTGATTTACAGAAAAATAACAGGAATTTGATTCTCAGAGGGTAAGTTTTGATGAAGAATACCTGAAAATCAGTGTAATTGGGGTTTGAAGACGTTACGCAATTGCGCTCGATCTTCAATTTCTGCAGAATTGGTCTTTTTGAGGGAAATGTAGCACTTTGTGGTCGAATTGCAGGGCAATTTGGTTTTGAAAATGGTGCTGGATAGTTTAAAAGGAGTAAAAAAGGCTCTACACGGGCTCTCAGAGGTTAAATGGTGAAATTCCGAGGGAAAGGGCTCTGCAGAGGATTTAAGAATTTTAAACGTAAAAAGGTGAAAATTCATTAAAAATTTATAAGTTTAATGTATTAAACCATAGTGGAAACCATGGTTAAATCACATTAAATCACGGTTAAACAGGTGGTTTTTGGAATACCGCCAGTGGTATTCGCATGGTTCAATGGTGGTAAGCGGTAATACGCTTTTCAAATGCGATGCAATAGAATCATGACACGTCGACGCGGGGTGGTTTGGATAAACCACCCATTTCGTGACTTTTACAAAACATCCATCGATTACTTTGTGACGCGAAAATGCACTATCGTCGTCGAACTGACTTCGGGTAATGAATGATTGAGATTAAAAGGAAAGGTGCGGGGAAGATCGGTTGTCGTGTTCACTTTTGATAGTAAGTCTTGGGAGTAAAATAAAAGATCAACGGTTATAATTCAATCGCAATGGGGAAAGGGGGGAAATGATGGAGTAGTAATAATCTGTCGCGTAGATTACAACCGTTGGATCAAAAGGGATTTGGGGATCGAAGGGTCTAGATTGAATCCTGATGGGAATAGGCATTTTGATGGGATTTATATATAAAAGTGGCTTTTTCCAATGGAAAGGGTGAACGAGAAGGTTAATCAAGATTTTAACCAAGGTTAGGGGGGGTCGGGGAAGGGAAATATACAAGGGAATGGGTTTAGAAGTTTAGTTTAAATTAAACTTCGATATTTTCTATTTAAAACATATAGAACATATGTTTAAAGGTTTTTCATATCTTTTTTATTATATGGTTAATTACATCAAACTGACTTAACTACCATAGGGGGAAGGATATTTATATATATAGAATACTTAGCCAAAAGGGTTATAAGGGGGGTTTTTATTTAAACATGTGGGAATAAATAACTTTGTCTTAAGTTATATTAAGTGGGTTTTTGGGTTTATTATATAAAAAGGAGTTATAAAATAGGAAAAGGTTATTTGTATAGGGAGTTAATATATAAGTTAAATTTAATATGAAAATAGGATATGGTATACTCAAAACACATATTTATAACAAGTAAAGTGAGGTTTTAAAGATAATTTGCATTGATCTTATCTCTTAACTTATGATGTAATGTTATTTTGAGGGCTTAATGTGTTTAAATGATGTAGGAAGTTAGCTAAATAGGAATTACAGATGCCTTTAAGTAAAAATGGAGTTTTACTTAGGATTATTCAAGGGAATGAGTGCATGAATGGTAAATGATGTGATTAAGGGATTAATATAGAAATTTCACACTTTCAACTGATCAGTCATAGATCCTTGGGTCCAGTCCCAACAAAAGTACAAAAGTCAAGGAAATGCCTTGAGCCTTTCTGACTGATAGTCTAGAATGTTTCATGACTATGGGAAAGGGAAGTTAGTTATTTTGCAGCCCATGATGAATGATATTTACATTGAGACTTTTCACCTTCTTCTACCTACCCATCTTACCATGCTAACATTTTTTTCTTCCTTTGTAGTAGGTGCATTTAAGCTAGCAACCTTCACATCATTTATTCTTTCTGAAAGCAAGTAAACTATCTAACTCTACACTTATTTCATCCATGAATCCAGATTAAATTGTTGGTTTCATTTTATTTCTCTACCTAACTAGTGAATTGTTAGGATTAAATTGTCTAACAACTCATAATTTTCTATCTACAACAAAGGAAATTGAAATAATGACAAGTTAAGATTGAACTGTTTAACTCATCATGGACTAATGGCATTTATTGACACTCTGCCATAGTCAAAAAGTAAAAAGTAGTGGCATTTATGCTTGCTCACTTTCATGTTTTATTCATTTTTTCTTTTGGGGTCTTTTATTTTTTCTAAGTCCTTTCATTATTATTTCAGTACTTTTTACGCTCTTTTTTATTTTTTTGATTTTTTACAAAATATGTGAATACAACTTGCAGAAGGCAAAGTATGTACAAATTTAAAAAATTACCAATAGTCAAGTCAACATTATGACCCCTATATTATAAGTTGCTAACATTATGTATACCTCCATGGATTAAATTGTTAAATCATTGTATGAAGGGAATCCATTGTCCCATGAACAAGGGGTCTCGCATCCCAATTTAGAGTCTACCTATATTATAACTTTATATTACCTATATTAATTTAGAGTGATTTAAATATTTAATATAATGTTAAGTAGATTACCCCTTGACTAATTAGTGAAGTATTTAATATTTGATGAGAGAGTTGTAAGGTTGAAATTTCTATACCTCGTGTTAATTTGGGTGTTTGTATCACTCAAATGCAAAATTGGATTTCATACATATCCATGGATTCATCAAAGGAATTTACACATGCCAAAAAAAGAAATTCAATAGTTGCGTTAGAACTGGCGGTTAGGAGGAGTTCATTATCATATTCATCAAAGGGCTTCCATACTAGAGAAATTAGGGCATGTGTTTGATTTATGGGCTAATGTTTGAATGATATGAAGAGATGAGTTAGTGCAAGTCCTTCTTATGGTAAGGCCCTGCACCTTTTCCTTTATTTCTTAAAGTAAACATGAAATAATTAATTACAAATATATGATATATATATATATATATATATATATAATGTGCAAACCATTCACAACATCATGACATTAAACATTTACATGAGATGAAACTTATTTCGTGTTCAATATATTTTTTCCTTTAAAAAGGAAATATATGGTACCATCATATAATATAGTGATTCACCAACATTGATGACCAAAAAAATGACCTAAATGACAACTGTTATGTATGGCGAATATCATCCACCATAAACTATGATTATTAGCCACTTAGAAAGCCCTAAGTTTATGGTCACTCATTGAACATGACTCCAAGAGTTTTTTTGAGCTTCTTGAACTTGTTGTTTCCTAAAAGAGTAACAAGAATGTCTCATCACTATAGCATTTTTTCTGAATCTTTCATCAAATGATTTTCAACCGCATTTTTATGCTATCCTCAATTAACATTTAAATTCCACGCATTTTCTTATTGCATATTTTAAAGGGTTTTCTTCATTCTCATGGCAGACATAGAGTCACATTCATGGGTCCTTCTGTGTTTTGGGGACCATCTCATACTTGTAGTGATTTCTCTCTAAATCAACACATGGTAACCACAGTACAATCAACCAAAACATATTAGCACCTAAAAGTTCATCGATTTTGAGTTAATACCTACCCTACGATATGAATTTTTTTTTTGTTTCAATAACCTTTTCCAATGAATAACATCATTGTGAGTAAAAAGGTAATGGAGTTTAGATTGGCATCTACTTGTTGCATTAAAGGGTTTAATGGGTTAGGGGTTAAGGGGTTAAGGGTTAGCAGTTAAGGGTTTAAAGGTTTACTGTTTAGGGGTTAAATGGGTTGGGGGTTTAGAGGTTTAGGGGGTTAGGGGATTTAGTAGTTAAGGATTTTACAGGTTAGGGGTTAATGGGGTTAGGGTTTAGGGGGTTAAATGGGTAAGCGGTCGGGAATTAGTGTTTAAGGGGTTAGGGGTTAAGGGTTTAAAGTTTTAGGGTTTAGGTGGTTAAATGGTTAATGGTTTATGGGTTTAGGGGGGTAATGGGTTAGAGGTTAAGTATTTAGGGGTTAGAGGTTAAGGTTTTAGAGGTTTAGGGTTTACGGGTTAGGGGTTAAGTGTTTAAGGGTTAAATGGGTTAGGGTTTGGGAATGAGTTTTTCAGGGGCTATGGGATTAAGATGACAGTTTTGTTGGTCTATATTTGTGCACAATAGTTCCTTATTATTTGTGTCTCAATGTAACAATTTTGTAGGTATTGTTACTTGTTTCCATGTCTTCTCTATTTATTAATTTCTAGTATTTTTTAGTCATTTGTTTACATTTATTGATGAAATTGTATATTAAAATTAAACCAAATGTATGTTCAATCTCCAGTTTCAAACTCAGCCACTGTGCTGTCACACAATTTAATTCCGAAGAATGGACATCTGATGAAGTCTCAATAACCACAATACACCTCATGACTGCTACAAAAAAGCTTAAGTTTGAGTGTCCCACATTCATGAGAAATCTGGTGCTTATACTCTTGCTCCACCTGATTGTGTCCTGGAAATACCGTTTTTTGTTGCAAAAACATATTAATGTTTTTGAATTTGTCCCTTAACATACCAAGGAAATAGATGAGACTAAGAGGAATGGAAAGCACTACAAAGTTGGAGAGAGTAAAAACGACTAGGATGATTTAAAGGATAAGCTTGAAGAATGTAACAGTGATGAAATAACTGAAAGTTGTCCCAAACAAATAGTTGATAATGTGAAAACTTCTTCTGTACTAGTCAAGAAAGACTACATTCATGTGGGAGCAAGAAGAGGCCAAGAGACTGATAGGCATAGGCTAGTTGATTTGGATTTATGCAGGAACGCAACAGAATACATAAATAACCATAAAAATATAAATACAGTTGAAATAAGGCTTCATTTCATTAATATCAAATCTCAAAAATATGCCTACGAACATGATAGAAATAAAATAGATAGGGTTCTGATAGCGAATCTTTGAAAAGATATGTGGTGGCTACAAACCTCCCAATTGTGTTACAATGAGGCTTGAGGGCCTATTTATTATGGAGAAACAATGGATAACTCTAAAATTCCAAAACCTAACCCTAGGAGATAAAGTGCAAAAATTATGGGCCTTTTTTGGGTAAATTGGTGTTTCAACTTCTCGGGGACGTAACTTCAGCATACTATCTCCGTTTGGGGCCTCAAAACGGCTCCAGAAGTTCAAGACCCAAAAAACTGCTAAAAATAGTAAGTTGTGAAAAAAAATTTGAAAGAGACAATGGTGGGGCCCCAAGTGGAATAGGCGGGTGGCCACCAATATCCACCTGGATCATTCCTCCCCCCTTAGGAAGAAATAGTCCCCATTGCATTGAGTTCCTCGATGAGATGAGGAAACTTCTGTTGAACTTTGTCCCTAGTGAACCACTTGCCTTGGTGCAGGAGTTGGCCATCTTTCACAACCTGATATAGTTGGATCTTCTGTTGGAGAGTGTTCTTGATTTTCAAGTCCATGATATAGTTTGTGGTGGCCTGTTCCATGTAGTTTGGGTTGAACTCTTTTTTTGTGAGTTCTTCTACAATGTAAGAAGTGTCCAATAGAGGTGGGAAGTAGGGACGAAGGTGGTCTACATTGAATATTGGGTGCAGACCAAGGAATGGTGGAATATTGAGCTTGAAGAGATTGTTCCCTATAGCCTTGGTGATGGTGTACGGCCCATATCCGAGTGGGAGGAAATTGCGGTGGGGTCCAGTGAGGCGCTTCTTCTGTAAATTTAGTCACACTTTGTCGCCCACCTAGAAGTTGTGTGGCACCCGATGTTGATCATGTCGTTGCTTATACTTAGTATTGGCTCTGTCCAATATGTCATGAACCTATTGGATGATGTGCTGAATGCATTCGATGAAGTTGTTTGCTTTATCAACTTCAAACTGGACATGAGCCAAATCAGCCTGAGTAGCTGCAAATGGCATGGATACGTCAATGGGACATAGCGACTAGAATCCCAAGCCCATCTGAAAGGGGTTGTGGCTGGTTGAGATGTGGAGAGCCCGGTTATAACTGTGTTGTACATAGGGAAGGCGCTCATCCCATGTGTGTGGATGCTTTGAATTGTACATGCGCAAAATGTGTACAATCATCCTGTTGACAACCTTTGTCTAGCCATCATTTTGGGGATGGAAAACTGTGGACTTGGTGAGCTTGGTGTCCAACATTGACCAGAGGTTGGACCAAAATGTGTTGAGGAACCTATTGTCATGATGTTATATGATAGAGTATGGGATCCCAAAGTGCAGTCACACTTTTTAAAAGAAGAGTTTAGCAGTGGCTTCTGGTGTGATATTCTTCTTGCAGGCCGCCATAATGGCCATCTTTTAGAATCTGTCGACGACCACGAAAAAAGAGTTGTTTCAATGCTTAGTATAAGGAAGGCATGACATGTAATCCATGGAGATGGATTCCAAAGGTCGACTAGAGGTAGGTAGGGGAGTATAGAACCCTTTCTTATTGATGGTCGGTTTCGCAATGGTGCAAGAAGTGTAGGATCTGATGTACTTCCCGACATCCTATCGAAGTTTCGGCCAATAGAAATAATTTTGCAGTACTCCCACTGTTTTCTCGACCCCAAAATGCATAGTGACTCGACTGTTGTGCGCTTCCCATATCATCTTGGCACGCTCGCTTGAAGGAACGAAAAGGTGTCCTAGGATACATAATAGTGCATCTTGGAGGTGAAAATTTGGAACTTGTATATCCCCCAAGAGTGCCTTGTATGTGTAACTGAATTCTTGATCACTCTTGTAGAGAAGCAGCCAATAAAAAGTGTCATGCCCACAAGATTTGAGAACAGTGGTTATGGCCACCATCGGTGGCTGGCTGAGGCAGTCTACAACATTATTGGTGCTACCCTTCTTGTAATTGATGTTCAAATGAAATTGTTGGAGATATGTGGACCACTTCTGATGGTGAACGTTCTGCAACTTCCCTTGTGTCTGTACGAACTGCAGGGGTCGGTGGTATGTGCGGACAATTATCTCCTTCCCCAAAATTTAATGCTTCCATTGTCAACAAGCCTGCACAATGGAATAAATTTATTTTTCATAAGTGGGATAATTTAGAACAGTGTCGGACAATGTCTCACTGTGATATGCCACTGGATGCCCTTGTTGAGTAAGAAATGCCCCAATAGCATATTCAGAGGCATCTGTCTCGATCTCAAATGGTTGTTGCAAGTCTGGTAATGTGAGCACTAGGGCAGAATAGAGGGGATGTTTCAATTCGACGAACACCTTCTGTTGAGATTACGACCAAAAGAAATTTTCTTTCACTCCTCCCTTGGTGACTTGACTCAAGGGCCAAGTGATATGAGAGAATCCCAACCCGAACCTATGGTAGAAATTAGCAAGAACCAGAAAACTGCGAAGCTATGTTAGGGTGGTTGGGGCTGGCCAATCCCAAATGACTTGGATCTTTGCTGGATCCACATGCACCCTGCTTTCATCAATAATGTATCCCAGATATTGAACCTCGGTCATGCCAAAAATTCACTTCTCCAAATTGGAACACAACTTCTGTTGCCACATTGTTTGGAGGACTTCTCAGATGTGGTGGAGGTGCTCTTCCCCAGTCTGGCTAAAGATCATAATTCCATCCAAGTATACCACTACAAATGAGTTGTTTAATGGATGCAAGATGTCATCCATCAACCTCATGAAGGTTGCAAGAGCATTTGTCAATCCGAAATTCATGACGAGCCATTTGAAAAGGACCTCCTTGGCTTTGAAGTCAGTCTTCCACACATCAGAGGGTTCTATTGGTACCTGGTGATACCTAGACTTCAAATCGATCTTGATGAAATATTTTTCCCCTTTTATTTGGTCGAGAAGGTCATCAATCCATGCGATCAGGTACCTATTCCAGACAGTGATCTTGTTCAGCACCCGATATTCAATACAGAGTCTCCAAGTCCCATCCTTCTTCTGTACCAACACGATCAGGCTCCCACAGGGCGATGAACTTGGCCGGATGTGACCTTGCTACAGAAGCTCCCAAATCTACCTCTTGATTCCATCATTCTCTAGAACAAAGCGCCTATAGATCGGTCCATTGGGTAGTAGCGCACCTGGGGTCATGTCAATGGGGTGCTTGACCTAACAGTGTAGAGACATGCCTAAGGGAGAGGTGAAGATGTCCCCGTACTCCTCCACAACCTTGTCAATTTGTTGTTTTCGTGCAGAGGAGCCATGTCTGGAGGTCGTGGCCACAGTCTTCTTCTTGCCCTGGGGGCGGATCATCAGGAAAAGAAATTTCTTGGTCTGGGAAATGAGCTTACTGCATTATTTTATAGTAACCAAAGAGATAGTGGGAGGCAGTGGTACCTCTAGTATTCTATACAATTTATTTCCCAAAGTAACAATAACAGCACAAGGCCGGGACTCATACACAACATGTCACTTCCACAAGTATGGTTGGCCTAATAATACATCAGAAACATCAATAGGAGCAATGTCACACAATACCTCATCATTGAAGGGCTTGATGCTATAGGGAAGGTGGCACTGCTGGCTAATGCAGAGATCCCGTCATTGGTGAAGCCACTCGATGGTGTATGGTTGTGGGTGCGCTGTGGTCGGCAAGCCCAACTGCTTCACGAAATATGATGAAATTAGATTCTTTTGGGTCCCATTGTTGACAATGAACCATAGCGGGGAACCCTTTACCCACATGTGGGAGTGGAAGAGATGCTCTGCCTCCTCTGGATCTTCTAGTTCCTCCTTCTGGATCTTCGTAGTGGCAAAAATGGTGTTGGGCTCCACATCAATAATCTGATTCCCTTTTTCATCCCCCTTTTCAAGTTCTGATTTAGAGTCGGAGCATGCATCTGATTCAAAAGCCCTCATCTCGGCCACCAACAACTGCTTGGCCCAACACTCACTTGTGTTGTGAGTAGAGCTATTATGGAACTCACACCACTTTCTCGTGTCCTTCTTTGGCTTCGTGGTGTTGTCATTTTCTTGTGTCTTCGGCAAGTTGTCTTGGTCCACCATGCCATGGATTTTATCTTTGTTCTGCAGTTTGGGGGCACCTTTCCCTTTCTTCTTATTCGTAGATCCAAAGTCTCGCTTCTTCTGTTTGAATTTCTGCTTAATCTTGGCAGCATAACGGTATTCCATACCAAGCAAGGAGATGTCGAGGAACTCCATTTCCTCCTGAATGTATCTCTGCAGATAATCGCGATACTTTAGCACCAAATGTTTCTTTGAATCTTTGATTCCCAATTTTGTGCACAGGGTATGGAACAAATTCATTAGTTCATGCACATCTTGATCCCTTTGTTGCCGCAGCGTGGTCCATTGTATGTACTTGTCCTCATAGCTCCCCACGGGATAGTATTGTTCCTTGGTGGCATCTCGGGAAGAATTACAAGTGGGTATGGCTGAGAATAGAGAGGGTTATCTCTCGTCCTTTTTGGCACAATAGGTTTCCCACCAGTCCTTGACATGGGGGGTATCTTTGAGGAGTGAAAAAATAATCCTCTCTTGGTCGAAAAAGTCATGAACTAAGAAATATTCTTCTAATAGATTCAACCATCTATCTACGGCATCTTCATCTATTTTACCCTCAAATATGGGAATGTCAAAGTTTACTTGTACCTTAAAGGGATTCACGCCTCCAGAGGGGCTACTGGATGCAGATGCACCATAGATGGGCAGTCATTGAAGGATCTAGGAAAATTTATCCATCATCGCATTCATTTATTTTTCGAGGGCCTCCTCAAGAAATTTTTTGATAGGATCTCCTGCTCCCTCATCTTTCTTTTCGTCCCCCATGGGCCTCCGTCTGGGTTTGCGAGGCTGATCTTGCAAAGGTTCCACCAAATCGAGCCCTAACTCCTTATACCCCGACCTCATCGGGGACATGCAAAGAAGGATCGAGAAAAATTAGACCGCTCTAATACCACAGATCTAGATTTATGTTGGAATGCAACAGAATACAACAATAAAAATAAACATATAAATACAGTGGAAATAAGGCCTCATTTCATTAATATCAAATCACAGAAATATGCTTACAAACATGATAGAAATAAAATAGCTACCATTTTGGTAGCGAATCTATAAGAAGAGATGTGACAGTTACAAACCTCTAAACTGTGTTAGAATGAGGCTCGAGGGCCTATTTATTATGGAGAAACAATGGATAACTCTAAACTTCCAAAACCTAACCCTAGGAGATGAAGTGCGAAAACTATGGGCCCCGTTTGGGTAAATTGGGGTTTCAACTTCCCGAGGATGTAAATTTGGCATACTCTCTCCGTTTGGGGCCTCAAAATGGCTCCAGAAGTTCAGGACCCAAAAAAATGCTAAAAATAATAAGTTGTGAAAAAAAAACTAAAAGAGACAATGGTGGGGCCTCAAGTGGAATAGGCAGGTGGCCACCAATATCCACCTAGATCACTGGTAGAGAGGATATGGTTCCCTCTTTTTAATGAAATATTTTATCTACATTTTTTATATAGAATATTAACCGTTTTAATCTTGCCAAGAAGGGGGAATTAACCCGATTATAGGTCCCAACTAGACCTGTTCTCGTTTGGAATGGATAATCCCAATGAGTTTTAAGGATTTTTATAAGGGTTAGGGGAATAATGAGTTAGTGGTTAAGGGATTATGGATTATGGCTTAGGGTTAGGATAATAATGAGTTATTAGTTAAGGGGTTAGGGATTGGGGGCTTAGGGGATTTAGGCACATTTAAGGGTTAGGGAATAATGAGTTAGTAGGTTAGGAATTAGGGATTGGGATTAGGGGAATAATGAGTTAGTGGTTAAGGGGTTATGGATTGAGGGGTTAGCATTTAGGGATTTTTGTGCATTTAGGGGTTAGGGGAATAATGAGTTAGTGGTTTAAATATTAAGGATTGGGGGCTTATGGGTTATGGGATTTAGGCATAGTTAGGGGTTAGGTTAATAATGAGTTAGTGGTTAAGGGATTAGGGATTAGGGGTTTACGGGTTAGAGGATTTAAAAATTAAGGATTTTAGGGGTTAGGGGTGAGGGATTAATGGGTTATGGGTTGAGAGTTACTGGCTTCACATTGGCAGTTCATGTGAAAAATAACTGTGCATTGGAGTTTGAAGGTGGTGAAAGGATAAGGCAAGGGAAGATGAGGGCACCCAGCATTAGACTCCTAAATATGGTTTGGTGTTGGTCCTAATGGTGGCCTTTGAAGAGGAAGTGTAAATGTCATAGGAAGTTTTACGGAAGGAGTGGCTTGTGTGTTCTTGTCATGGGAATTTGTTGGTGTGGTGTGTTCAATCAGTCCCTGCTACTCATTTTCTTAGTCACTGACTGCGTCTGCGTTAAGGATAGGAAGTTGAAGGGAAGTGAGATCACTCATTTCAATTTTTCTTGGCTTTCAGTGGGCCTTATTTTTCGTGATAAGAGATGAAGGTAGAATTTCCAGTCTAGGAAACCTCGAGGGTGGTGGTAGAAAAATAGTTTGTTTTCCAAATTTTGAGCCCTCCACTGTGGGTGTGATGCTATTTGGTGGACTAGTGTGTGGTCTGTATGTCGGTAATTTTGAGGCAGGTCATTGCCGTGGGGGAAGTTACGCATAGGCATCGACTACTTTGTCACCATTTGTTATTCAACTTCCTATGTTCGTTCTGTGGGTGATGGTATTTTATTTTTTTAGTGGTATATAAGTCTTTATCTAGTAGTGGGAGGTCTCTCTGTGCTTCCTTGTGGTGGTGGGAGACGAAATTTGGCTCCTTCGCTGGTGGTGTTTTTTTTCTATGGTGGGGGGTCTGGCATCTCGACTCTACACGTAGTGGGGCTCCTCGACCTTGGTGAATTATGAAGCCCCTCGTGTGGTGTGGGTGTTCTTCCTACCCTGTCATCCATGGCCCTATGGGGGTGGGAGATTCAAAAATAATAATGGTGGCTCCACGCCAGGGTGGATATATTATGGGGCATGCGCAACTCACTAGTGTGGGTGCTCATGGGGTGGTGGAGGAGGTAAGTGGGGGGATAACAAAGGTGGGGGTTTGAGGGTTCAAAGGCAGAGTCGCCAGGGAGGAGGAGGCTGTGGTAGGAAGGGGAATCGTGGGTTTGATTGATTTGAGGTAAATGAGGGGTAGGTTATCCAACATTCTTTCCCAGAGAACAATCATGCACTTATCCACAGCCTGATGGAAATAGTGGACAACAATGAGATATTCTGTCATGAGGAGCATGCAGAGTAGATGGAAACATTGGACTCAATGCACTATTTACATTGCCGAGTCTTGGAGAGACTGGTAGTTTTTTGGTGAGGCCAAATTCAACTCATTGAGAAAGTACAAAAGCTGGGGACTTGGTTGTCACACTTTGAAGGGAACGGTCAATGTGACTTTTGTCCTCCACCGCATCTAGGAACAACCCTAGACAACCCTGCATCCATCACGTTGGGAGACTAGTATGCTGTTTTGTTTTCTTTATGTTTTATATGTGTTTTGGTACCTCTAGCCCAACCATTTATGGACAATTTCCTTAGTTTCTCTGTTGCATTTTCTTTCATCTAGTGCAAATTTTTGTCAACAAACCAAGTCGAGGTAAGACCACTTTTTTTGTAACTGGCTATATGTACTCCTTTTTTTCCTACATGAATATAACATTTACTTACAGAAAAACAAAGGTCCATACATCGTTCAAAAATTAATTAAGTTTCATACTTGAACTAATAAATTTTCACACCTATTTACTAAATAGGTCTATAAATATATATTTTAGGTTTATCTATTTAGTATTTATGAAATTTAAATATGATGATTTATTACTAGATTTAAATGAAATCACATGTTTGGCATAAGAAATTTTATATTTATCTAGTTATTAAATGTAAACATGAAAATTTAACCTTATATTTAAAACAACTCACACTTTTAACATAAATCAATGAATTTTAAAAATTAAAATTTATGGCCAAATATTAAATATAAATATAAATATTAATTTGGCTATCTAATTAATATGACCTTTACTAAAATTATAATGAAGGCATTAGTGTAAATTTGATAGATGATACATGCAATTATGTTAATTGTAGATGAATCCATCTGCATTGTTTAATTTTAGAGAGAAAAGGGTATTCATAATTTTAACACTGTAAATTCAAAGACCCCTTTGTCTCTAGATTTTAACACTGCAAATGAATTCAGAGATAACTATAGTGAAATGTAACACTTCGGTACCAAAATTTCAATTTTCTATACATGGAGTGACAAAATTAAAAATTATTGACATAAATGACTAATTCATATAAGTTTTGTCCTTATTATTTGGCCATATTTTTATTCTTGGACTATAAAAGTCATTTACATTAATCATTATTAATTTTGTCACTTATTATCTAGTCATAAATTTTAATCCTACACTAAATTAGTCATTTAAGTTAGTCACTTTTACTTTACTCACTTATTATCTAGTCATATATTGTATCCATAAACTAAATTAGTCATTTAAGTTAGTCATTTTTAGTTTAGTCACTTATTATCCAGTCAAATATTTTATTCCAAGACTAAATTAGTCATTTAAGTTAGTCATTTTTAGTTCTATCACTTAAAATTTTTCAAATTTAGTAGTAATAAACTTGAAATAATTGTGATCATTAGCATTTTTAGTCACCTAGTAATTAATTTCATCATTTTTTACTAGTCGAATCAATTCCCCCTCTCAATGTATTGCTTGCGCCGATGGCCTCTTTTTGGCCTAGGGCTGCATTGATCGGTGCTAGAATGAGGATCATACTCGCATCGATCCTCTTCTGGGAAGTTTTTAAAAAAATGGAAGTGAATATTTGAGATTTGGAAGCTTCGTGGTAGAGATTTCATTTTTTGTTCCTGAGGATATAGCTAAGCTTGTCCCTTTGGGCTCCTTGTTCCTACAAAAGTGAAACCACCTAAAGGGATAACCCATTTCCCCAACTAAAGTGGCTCGATGCTCCCTCCTTTTGCTATATAATGGAAAATCTCCCATAGCTCTATTGTTCAGAACATAGATAGAAGAATAGCAGAGAGAGACAATTTTTTTGCTACAAATATGGAGCGAGAGTTGAGATCTTTTTCCCTCACATCAAGTTAAAAGAGCACTTTGGAGATGTGGCTAGATCAGGACCCGTCGAAGGAGAGCTACAACATGAAGGCATAGGTTGTAACTCCCCTTCTCTATTTTAATATAATACGATTGCTTCATAATTTCCATTCTTGTCTTAATGTGTGATTGGATTCTTAGTTTTCCTTGATCAACTAAGTAGGTTGTATATGCATTATATATGTTCTCCTTTCAGGTTTTTTGTTGTTTTATCGCTTGTACAGGTAACCAATTGCCAGTATTGGTGAATATCTAACCATGAAATGCGAAGAATGAATGGATTCAAATTGAAATTAGCATCAGATTGAGGTAGGTGATCTATTAAAGATCTACATGCAATTAAAACCTAGGAAAGTAGGTTTCTAATTGTTCCCTGTTGTTACTAGACCCACCATAGGGCTAGAGGGATCATTTCTATCTGCAGAGAGGATTTTCCTGCATAAAAAATTTATGACTACCACTCTAGGCCATGTGGTGGCCATATGTCTCACTATGAAACATCTCAAAATATCCTTCATGCTGGTCATTTCTTACCTTCTATTTTCAAAGTTTGCATCCTTGTTGTCCGAAAATTCCATGCTTCCTAGATTTATTGGTGCAAGATGTGTGCCCCGCCCGTAACCTTACACCTATTTGTTACTGTCGAAACGTTTTCCAAATGGGGCATTGAATTCATGACATGCAACCCTCACTCGGCCAGGGGGAATTCTTATATCATTGTCGATGTGGACTATTTCACTAAATGGGATGAGGTGATGCCTACATATTTCATTGACGATAAAACTGCAGCTCAATTTCTCTTCAGTCATGTTTTCGCACGATCTAGTGTTCCTTAGGAGATTGTCATCGACCAGGGTTCTCATTTTCACCATTACATGATGGATGAGCTGACTTCTCAGTTGGGCTTGCATCATGACAGCTCAAATCCATATTACCCTTAGGCCAACAACCAAGTTGAAGCAGTAAATAAGGTTTTAGTTACTATGCTTTAGTGCACTATTGGGATGCACAAGTCAAATTGGCATCTCATATTGTTTTCAGCTCTCTGGGCATACCAAACCTTGGCCAAGAACATTACTAGATTCAACACATTTCAGTTAGTGTATGGCCTTAAAGCAATCTTGTCGATTGAATGTGAAATTCCTTCACTCAAGGTAGCTTTCGAATTACATCTAATACCTTTCTAGAAAAGGAACGTCTCTTGTACCTGGAATGGCTTGATGAAACTTGACGCTTCGCCGCTTTGGTTACTAAAGCATAGAAGAAACAGGTCAAATCCCATTTCGATCAGATAATTTCTCGACGTGCCTTCTTCGAAGGAGACTTGGTCCTTCTCTATGACCAAGCACACGAAAAACTGGGGGGAGGAAAATTCAAACCTATGTAGCATGGGCCATATTTTGTAAAATGTGTTTTGCAGAAAGGGCCCTATGAGCTTATTTATTATGAAGGTTATCCTTTTGATAAAACCCAGAATGGGCTTTATCTAAACATATATTATGCATGACTTTCTTGTGTATCTACTCTTGTAAATTAGTGTGTTTTTTATTTTTTTACATTTTGGTTTGGTGGGCGCTTACAAGTGGTTTTGTTGCTTATCTTATTTTACTTGATTTGTATATTTATTTCATTGCTTATGTCAGTGTCACTGATGGTGCCTGTGGTAGTACCCAAAATCTATCTTCTACACCTTAGGTTATCTTTGACCTAACGGTGAGTTAGCATATGTGCAAGGTATATGTTTAGGTCGTACAACCAATAATATTGCTAAATACAGTGAAGTTATTGATCTTCTATCTCAAGAAATTTCTCTCAACATTAGAGAATTGGTTGTAAATAGTGTTTACAAGTACATCATAACCTCCACAAAAAATAATATATGTCCTGGTACATAGAGAGACTCGCAGGTCTCGGCAAAACTGCAGAAAATAAAATATAATCTAATCCTCATAGTGTTCACGATAACAAGCCACTGCTCGAATGACTCGAATCGGTAGCCGATGGATGTGATCTGGTACCCCAAAATTATGTCACTGGTACTGGTGGGGAATGTCTCCCATATGTGCATATTCTAGAATCCTGGTGGTCAAGGCATCCAGGTTTCGTGGAATTTCTTCTTCAGGGTCCACTCCCTCAACATAATGGGCACCCTCAAAGTCTCTCGCCACCTTCCTAGCGATTGGTGACATCCTCGCTGGCCTGTGTGGTCCAACATCTACGATACATAAAGTTTCAACCGCCTATCTATATATATATATATATATATATATATATATATATATATATATATATATATATATATATATATATATATATATATATATATATATATATATATATATATATATATATATATATATATATATATATATATATATATATATATATATATATATATATATATACAAATCATATAAAACATGCAAAAATAAATAAATAGATCATGTTTTTACCTCTATTGTCCCAACTCTCACCCAATGGAAAGGGCATGTCAGGGTCACCCCAGAAATCTGTCTCGGAGTATGGCTAGTCTTCCACCATGATCAACTGACGCCTCAACAATGGGAAGAAAGCAGGCCTCAAATACATCCTTTGCCTACCTCCTCCATGAGGCATCAACACTGCCCACCTTGCTAATCGTGACTCTTCTAGAACTAGTGCCTTTATCTCTATCCCTTGGTACTAGAATAGAGGTACCTGCTCTAAGAAGAAGGTTGTCAGAATATACCTGTACCCAAACTACTTCAGTTTTTTTTTTTGCACTTTCTGAGCAATTTCCTCATGTTTTCCACTATGGCTTCACACCAATTGAATACAATGGGTTGCATGCAATCCACCACCATCTGCAATTGGGCCTTAGTGGCCTCATGTGGCGCTTGCACCCTAGCCACACTTGTGATAGTGTATAGCACAACCTTGAGTGCTAGATCATTTATTGTACTTATGGATATCTTGACACTCCAGGATCGTGTTGGCTCGAAGCCTACTATCCCAGTGAGCATTTCCATACTCTCTCGCATGATTCGGGATCCAAACAACCGTGCTCTTCCCACTCTACAGGAGAGGCCATTAGTGAATTATATGTCCACCACTTCGACTTCTAGTTCCTAGTCATCAAGGGTAAATCTCTCTTAGTCTGTGTCCCAGATACTAACCAGATATTGTAGAAGATCTGGTTGGGCTCTTATTCCCAGGGTCATAAAGAATTTGAGGAGCCTACAGTTCCTCATCGCGTCCATGAAATATCTATTCTACATAGATGCCTGATTAAATTCATTGTGATCTCATTATTTTCACTCAATAACCATGATTGATGACTTCTCTTCCCTGCAAAAACATTCAACAAAATAATTGTCAATGTTTAGGCTCCAAAAATTGGTTTAAAATGATTTTTCTTGAGATTTTCTACACATTTTTCCACTCTGTGATCAGCATGGCTATTTTAAAAACAATAGTGCAGATTGGTGACATGCCCATTGTAAAAAGGGAAAGTTGGCACGGTCTTGATAGTGGATACCCACGTTGATCTGCGACATTGTCAAATTTGAAATACTCTCCCCAAAATAAAAATAATTCCTAAAACACACTTAAATTGATATTAAAATGCAAACACGGAAAGTGCCTCTTACCTAGCACAGAGAACTCATTCATTTGCCTTCCGGATCTCCCCCAATGTGCTCCTAAATATTTGAGGTAAACTAGGGTAAAATCTACTTCTGAACAAAGTGAGAGTGAAAAGTATTTTTTTTTTACTTTCTCCATATTTTATAAATGTACAATGACATTTAGGGCTTTTCTCATTATCATAACAATATTTGAAATGCTCTCACCTCAAAAATTGTTTATGATTTTTTCTTGTGCACTGATCGGTTCAATTTTTTCATTGATGACACATTTACGAGTTCTCATTTACTACCTTTTTTCAGACTCAACTAAAAACAAATGAAAAAATAACCCCTTGGAGTCATCTTTCAGCTCTTTTCTAAATATATAAACATGAAAATATTGTCGATTTCTTATCATTTAGAGCTCATTAAAGTGCATTAAATGTCATTTAACGGATATATATTTACCCCTTTTTCGGGCCGGGATAAATTATTTACGAAGAAAGGAATACCTTGGTTAATCATGACTAAGAGGTTTTCTCACACTTAGTTTTCTACGTTTTTGGGTATGAGGGAATATTTGTGAAAAGGACCATCTAGAGTTTTCTTTTTGCCTTTTTTAAAACTCTCTAAACATGAAAAGATGTTGAGTTCCACCTTTGTCAAACTTGTTAAAATTTAACGACATTGGATCCGTGATCATGATGGCACCTCCTTCCTCCTTCCTAGGGCTCGTAAAATGTACTAGGATGGATTTGTTTGAAGGCAAACTTATATCACAAGCATATTCTATCACCAAAGAGATTGTATACAAAAATAATTGGGGTACTCGCCAGAAATGGTGGGGGAAAATGGGAAGCATTAATCAATTATGTTGGCAGTATGTCACCCTTGAACATGACATATCCTCTATTGTGTGTCAAGTTGGGGATATCCTTCATTCTTCACTTTGCCTCTATGGGTTTGGGAAATTTGTTTTTCCTATTATTCCATCACCATTTTCGTCAAGCATAACCTATAATCCCATTTGAGTAAAATACTACCAAATCTGGAGTCATGTCTCTGATATCTTCAAGAGAATTTCCTTTCGTGTCTCATTCATTAGCCATTTCTCTTATCACTCTCATTATTATCTTATTTCCTTCACCTCATGTCGACGATGCGGGATACATTATGGCCCTCCTTCAATAGACCACATCTTGTTGACTTCAACACATTATCCGAGAAGTTGATCTAGAGATCCCCTTTTCAGTACCTTAGAGCCTACATTCCCTAATGGCAGGTTATTCACATCCAACGATAGGCTTACATCATTGGTATTCAATTGGATGATTATGGGAATGTTCGATGACAACTCCTTATTTTCATCTCACAGATTTTACTCTTGGTAGCCTCAGATCCATTTTCATCATTGGTGGTTTCTCTCACGCCTGTTAATGATTTACATCATTGGCTGGTAAGAAGGCGACTTTCTTGCATTTTCGACCTGAAATCACTTATTCACATGCTTTAATTTGTACTTTATCAGGTCGTGATAGAGCGCAAGACCCTACGTTTTGTCTAATAATACCTATGTTTCGAGGCGACATGTATTATTCATGATTTCACACATGAATATTTCATTCGGATGGCTGCGACCATACCTCAAGTCTATATTTATCATCCTCTTTTCTTGGATGGCTGCGTCCATACCTGAGATTTTGTTTCATGATTACTCATATAGATGGTTGTGTCCATACCTTATGCCAAGCGATTATTTTAGAGATATCAAGTTCATGTATATGTGTACTTGTTTGCGCAGGCTTTTTGACAACGGTATCTTGGTCCTGGCACTTATTCGTAAATAATTTCACCCCTCACTCTCGTTCAGCCTTCATGCTTTAAGGGGCATCTATTAGACAAAAAAATTTCACTGTATCTGTGCTGCCCGTTCCTGATCTTGGAGACCCCTAATAGTGACCCCTGTGCCTGTTTTCCATCATGAAAATATGCCTTCATGTCCTTTTGAGCACAAAAAATAAATTCTCCATTGGTCATTCCTAAAGGAGCTCATTGAAAACATAATTATCTTGAGCAACGCACCCTCTCCATGTATTTCTCACGGTGATGGCCACTTTTCGGTCTACCACTACGCCGATCGATGCTAGAATGAGGATCATACTCTTGCTGATCCTCTTCTGGTAAGTTCTTAAGAAAATGAAAGTGAAGCTTCGAGATCTGGAAGATTCGTAGAAGTGAGTTGGTTGTTTGTTCCTGAGGATAGAGAGGATCTTCTCTCTTTCAGCACTTTTTTCCTACAAAAGTGGAACCACCAAAAGGGATAACCCATTTCCCCACGTAAAGTGGATCCATTCTCCCTCCTCTTTTTTCTATATAACAGAAACTCTCCCATAGCTCTGCTGGTTAGAACAAATATAGAAGAAAAACATAGAGAGAAATTTTATTTCTATAGATATCAAGTGACATTTGAGTCCTTTTTCCCTCACATCAAGTTGAAAGGGCACTTTGGAGACATGTCTGGATCAGGACTCGTCGAAGGAGAGCTACAACATGAAGGTGCAGGTTGTAACTCCCCCTCTCTATTTTAATATAATATGATCTTTGGTTTTTGCTTTCCATTCATGTCTTAATGTGTGATTGGATTCTTATTTTTCCTTAATCAGCTAAGTAGGTTATATATATATATTATATATTTTATGCTTTCACGTTTTCTTTTGTTTGATCCCTTGTGCAGGTAACCAAGCGTCGGTAGTGATGAGGATCTAACCACGGAACATGAAGGAACAAAGGATTAAAATCAAAATTAGCATCAAATTGAGGCAGTTCATCCATGCACAGTCTACATGCATTGACAATCTAGTAAAGTAGGTTTCTAATTGTTCCTTGTTGCTACTAGACCCATCCAAGGACTATAGGGATCATCTCTGTCTAGAGAGAGGATTTTCATGCATAAGAAGGAGAGAAAAAATAAGTGAACATGAGACAAATAGAGCAATAAGGAGAAGAATCAAGAGTGAGAATACTAGATATAAGGTGAAGGGTAGATGGAGAGATGGGGGATGCGGCTTTAGGGGGTGTGGAGTGTATGTGAGAAAGAGAGACATTGAGTGTGTGTGAGAGAGAGAGCGAGTGTGTGGAGGAAAAGACAATGGTAAGTACATATTGGGAGGGAGAGGAAAGGGATGAGAAAGTGAGATAGGGAGGGAGGGAGAGTTAGAGATACAAATTAAGTGAACATTGTAGGCAGAAAGAGAGGTATGGTATTGTATATAGAACAAAGGAGGGTGTGAAGGAGGTAGAGGGAGAGAAGGAGAATATGGGGGAGATATGGAGAGAAACAAGGAGACCGACAAAGAGGTCATCAGGTATACAGAAAGATACGATAGAATTGGGAAAGGGAGAGAGGAAGGGAAATAGATAGATTAGTGAGAGACAATGAGAGAGGGAAGTAGGGGGAGTAGGAGAGGGATTTTTTTGAAAGTAGGTAAGAGGGTAGTGAAAAAGAAAAGGGAATAAGGATAAGGATAGGGATGGTGTAGGTGATGGGTAGGGGCAAGGGTTCAATCAATAGAGGAAATTAGAGGGTGAGAAGTAGTGGGTGAGGGAGCACTGTGTGTGTGTGTGTGTGGTGGAGTGGGTGAAGGGGGAAAGAGAGTGAAGGGGAGAGATAGCAAGATAGATTCAAGGGTTAGAAGGATGGAAGGTGAGGGATAGCGGATGTAGAGGGAAGAGGAAGGATGTGGTAATAGGGTAGAGGTGATAAAGGGATGCAAGAAGGAAAAGTTGTGAGGGTTAGAGTGAGTGATGTGGAGGGTGAGAATGTGTGGTTGTGCAAGAGATATATTGATATAAAGGCAAGGATAAAGGGAGGTATATTTGATCATAGAGAGAGATGAGGGATGGATAGAGGGAGAGTGTGAGGGAGGGGGAGAGAGAGGAAGAGGGGAGAGAAATAGTGATGGAAAGGCAAGGAAGGAAGGAGGAAATGAGAGGATGAAGGAAATATTTAGCTTTTATGGAATAATAAAAAAATAATATAGAGAAATATTTAACTAGTATCGTTATCTATTTGGACATTATTTGCATAACAAATCACTAATATAAATCTATAACCACAATTTTTTTTTATTTAAAACCAAAATAAATATAGAATTCCAATCCTCAATGAATGAAGCACATATATAGGATTTCATGTTTTGAACGACTTATCTAAGTCAAGCAGATGTTATTTGTGGAAGATTGGTGATTGTTGGCTTTGTTTGAAAGGTAATAGAAGCTTCAATTGGTCTTAAAACTGTGTATAAATATGAATTTATAAATAATTTTTCTAGTGATTAGATGGGGAATTTGGTTAAATTTTTCATCTCATTAAAATGTGCATCTTCAAAGATTTACATCTTAAAATTTAAAAAAAAAAAATCAAAAAATTTTATTGTCTTAGTTAGTAAATTTAATGATAAATACGAGAAATAAACTTATTTTAATAGAGCTTCATGGAGAAAAATTAATAAATATAGAGAGGTCAGCCTCTATGAAAATATCCCTTTCAATTAGATATTTCAATTAAAATATTCCCTTTTATAGTTTGGATAATTGATTTTTTAATTTTATATATATATATATATATATATATATATATATATATATATATATATATATATATATATATATATATATATGTTCCAATCCATCCAAATTTATTACAGGCTCAAGCCATAGGGATATCTCATTTGAACTGCGTATTGTAATTTTTTTTATGCATCGCATGTGTTGAATCCATGTCCAGGGAACTTAAACTTGGCTCGAGCAGTGCTACTACATTTGTGTCATGATTTTTTCTACTTCCTCAACTAGCATCAGTACTATCCTCATGCCCCATCATATTAAATATATTTTATAGGTTACTTGTTTTTTTTGATGTTTAGTTTCCAATCAGGTTAATTTAAATTAGGGAGGTTAAGAGTGAGAATGAACTATTAGGAATAAACACTATCAGGATAGTGGGATAAATATTATAAAGTGTGAATTTGAATAGATACCTTGTGAATCCATTTGTTTCCTCAAGGGGAATATACTAGGGTGAACCTCTATCCCCCTTCCTCTTCATCCATGAGATAGAAGGATTAGGAAGGCATCTCAAAGAAACGATTGAATATCAGAAGAATAGAGCCTCTTCCTTTTCACTGAGGAATTAGAGGAAATTTGAACCTAAAAGTGCGCATGAATTTTTCATGTATTTTCTGTGTCATAATATGGAAACCAATAAAAATCCTTTAAATTCAAAATGAGGTAAATGTAAATATTTTGTGGGGAAAAGAAAAAAAACTATTTTTTCTACTTGTATTTTAGCTTATCTCCTTATAGGTTTACCTCAATTTCAAGTGTAGACACTTGTTGGAAGCGAAATTATGCATATATTTGAGAAGACCCACATTGAAAAAAATTAAAGATACATTAAAGAAATGTGTTCAACATGATTTTTTAATGTATCCTCAAATTTTGTCAATCTGTATTATCTCAAAAGTATGCATTATGGGTACTCATTGGATGTGCAATTTAATTCTACATCCAATGAGTGTCTATACTTTAAATTTCGATAAATTAATAAGAAAATAAACCAAAAATACAATTAAAAAAGTAGTTTTAATATTTTCCATCCAAAATTAATAAATATTATTTTATTATTGTAACTATTATTTTATTATTTCTCATTACAAGGCCTATTTTAGGCTTAAATTTCCTCTAATGATCTCCCCACCTTACATAAGAAATTTATTGACGACACCATCTGATCGATACATTGACAATTAAGGAAGCATAGGGGAATTCTCAAGTGTCGTAATTTCTCTCTCTCACTACATTTATGCATGTAAAAAAATAAAAATCTTAAAGCTTCCTTTCTAATACTCCAATGGTTGTGCAATATTATTATAAGGTTTTGAGATATTAGTATAATTTCTTGGGAAATGGTTTCAGAGGAAAATTATTCCTCAAACCTACCACCCTACATATCTCTCTACCCCTCCCAACCACTCTCTCTTATAAACCTATTGTTGTCTCTCTCCAACCTTTCTCTCTGATTAGAGTGTGTATTTTATCACCTTATCCCATTCTCTATATGCCTCCATCCGTTTATCCATCTCTATATCTTTCTTCCCTACTTGTTTTTTAACCCAACTTATCCATATTCCTTCCTATCCCTTCCTATATTACTCTCTTTATACCTCCCTCTCTATCACTCTACTTCCCACCCTCCCTCAATTCCTTCCTAAATTCCTCCATCTCCTCACTCCCATATGAATCTCTAAATCATTCTTTCTACCTCCCTCTTTCTCTCTCTATTATTTTATCGACCCCCATATTTTTTATCTCTTTGTGTCCCATCCCCCTCTCTCTCTCTCCCAAACTAAATCCCTCTATACTTCACTCTCCCCATCACAAACTCTACCCTCTCTCTCCCTCTCTCCTTCCATACTTCCCTTCCTATCTACCCCTCTCCCCAATTCCCTCCCTTTCTCAATATCCTTCACTTTCTCTCTCTCCTTGTCTTATCCTTCTCTTTCTCACTCTCACACTCTCTATCCATCACTCTCTTTAATTTTATTCTATATATCGCTCATTATCTCACACACTCTCTCTCTCCTTATGTTTCAACCTGATCTCTCTCTCCCCTTCTCTATCCATTTCTACCTCCATTCCTCCTTAAATTTTTCTTCTCCATTTTATTTCATTACTTTCTTCCCTCACTCCATTTATTTATCTTTCATTCCATACATATTTATCTTCCTCGCCTCTCTCCTTATTTTTCCCACTCTCCACCCCCCATTTTCACTTTCCACCAATTCCTCCCTCACTCACTTCCACTCTATCAATCTATTTTCTTCCCTCTCTTTCACTTGTCCCCACTCTCTGTCTCCCACTTTCAACTTTCCACCAACCCCACCCAGTGTCACCTCCACTCTCTCAATGTCTATTTCCCCTTCTCTCCCTATCCCCTACTTCTATCCTCACCACACTGTTTCTCTCTTTATAATCTTAACAGTATTTACCCCTCCATCTTTGCACACTTTCTTCTTCTCTTTCTCCCTACTTCCATATCTCTCCTGTATCATTAACTATATCCCATGCTCTCCTTTCTATTTGACCCCCTCTCTCTCCCTCCACTCTCTCTCTCCATATGACTCTTACTTCCCCCTCTCTCTCACCCTCTTCCTCTCTAGATCTTAATCTTTTTACATATCTCCCTTTCGCTAACATTGACAGTATATCACTTTTTCCCTCCTATGTGTGTGTGTGTGTGTGTGTGTCATTCTCACTCAACATATTGGTTTATTTCTCCACATACCTCCTTCCAACCTCTCTCACCATCTCTATAATAATATACCTATCTCCGTTTTTTATCTCGATCACCCTCCCCCTAAATGTTACACCCGACTCCCTTTACCTATTATTCTACCCCTTACCTCTCTTAGTCACTCTCCCTTTACTCCACACCTCTCTATCAATGTACATCTACAATTATTATCCATGTCTATCCCAATATCTCTCACAATATCTACAAGTTCTATTTGTCCTTGAAACCTCCATTTTTCTCTATATCTACCTCCACACTTGCCTTTATTTCTCTTTATTCTCTACCTCTATCACTTCCTCCTTCCCTTAGTATCTCTCTCTCTCTCTCTCTCTCTCTCTCTCTCTCTCTCTCTCCCTATCTTTCTCTCTCTCTCTCTCTCTCTCTCTCTCTCTCTCTCTCTCTCTCTCTCACTCTCTCTCTCCATTTAATCCCATCTATACATATGCCCTATATAACCCACTTGAACCTACTCTCCCATTTCTCTTTCCTTCTCTCCTATATCTAACCATCTCTAGTCCCCTCCTCTATCACCATCTCTATCACTCTCTTACTGTCGACCTCTTTTCCTATATCATTTTACTCCTAACTATTCCATTTATTATTATTTATCTCTCTCTCTTTCCCTTTCCTTTATCACTCTCTCTCCCCTTACTCTCCACATTTCTCTCAATCTCTCTACCTCATAGCTATTCTTGTAGGATCTCTACCTTTATAACCCTTTTTTCCTTTCCCTATCTCCCATACTCTCAGCCTTATCTCACTATCCCCACTACCTTTATTTAATTTTGTTCCCCCACGTCTCCCCCCTCATCCCCATTCCTCACCAAATTTCTTCTCTCTCCATATCTACCTCTAACATACTATATTATTCACCACGAAAATTGAATCATAAAATATCTCCTACTTTTTATCTCCCATATCTACACATTATCCGTATCCTCCCTTTTTATCTCCCCAATTGAACCATAATGTTGTAGATTGTAAATTATATGTACAAGGATTTTTTAGGTCATAAATTCCACACCTTCATAGGAAACAAAGGTAGATTCTTTGATCCCCACATTTTAATAAGGATTCAACTATTTAACCAAATTCCCCATGTAATTTCTATTTAGATGGTTTTTAATGCTTAATAATAATATTCTCAACTCTCTTTAAGACATACAATTTATAAATTGATCTCCTTATAAAATGTCAAAAGAATTTGAAGCTTATATTACTTTCCAAACTAAGACAACATAGGAACAAAAGGTCGACATATGAGTAACTTATCCATCACTAACCTTGGAAAAGTGGAAATATAACCTTTCTATTTTATGCCTTCATTTCATAAATTCTATAATATATGTGAAAAAAGTCATTTCCTTCTCCATAAAATTGTATTGTTTGGGTAAGATATTTGAGACATATAAACACTCCAATATAGGTTGAACTAGAAACCATATTATGGGAGGAAAATAATCTCCCCACACTCTATGAAATTATCATTTTCCAACTAAACCGCTTTGTAGTAGCTATCTTTTTACATATAAGAAGATTAGCTATCACCACAATGTTTTAGAAGACAAATGTAATGTAAAAATATTTTCTTAGATCATAAAATCCCATTACTTCATATTCAAGAGATTTATTTATATTTAATTACTAACTTAAACCATGCTAGTTTCCTTTTATAATTTCATATAAATATTTTCAAGCAACTTCCTTGGTAAAAGCGCAAATAATCCTTCAACTTCTACTTTCTAAGACTTTTTTAATAATAAGGATTCTAAAAAAAACTTCATAAAATTTCAATTTTCTTTATGCTAGATAGAAAATAAATATAGTTAGATTTTATAATATACTTCAAAACTGTTATATTTTATAATATACCTGCAACCTACTTTAAACTTAAAATATAATATTAACTTAAAGTTCTAAATTATTTTCCATGATTTTTTTTGTTATCCAAATCAATTATCTCTTCTAAATAATGAGGCTCTTCTAAAATTAACTAATACTAAAAGTCAAAATAAAACTGACTAATATTATGTTCCAATTAAAAGTTTATGCAAATTAATTTAGCTCTTTCAAAAAGCCACTTATTATGATAGAGAAATACTCACTTCAAATTTAAACATATTAAGACCTTATTTTTTTTATGTAATCATTTTTTTAATATTAATTTATATTACTTTCGATGTAGTCATTAAACTTAATGTTAACTCATTATTTTCTTTACCGTAAAAAAAATTATCATAATTTAATTATCAATTTAATATGGAAGATAATTATTATTAGTCCCTATTTAAAGAAAATAAAATCACTTTAAATTACTAAGTGGTGATTTGCACACAGAATGCCAGCTTATTTCTTTAAATATGAGAAAGAGTAATTCTCAACCATGAAACAGTTTGAGAGCATATTCAAAACCCAAATATTAATCTATATTTTACAAAATAAAGCTTCAATAAAAATAAAAATAAAGAAAAAGAAACTTATGTAAGTATATATATGGTAAAACGAAAAGGCTTTTCCAGAAATAAATGATAGAGATCTTAGATATTTAGTATTTTATGGAACATATGTTTCCTAACATATTTTTATTTACTTGATTTAGGCAATATAACAATATAAATAAATGGGAATTTCCAAATGATTTAATATTTGAATTATTTCGAACTTGAAGTGTAATCGTTTATGCGCTGCATTTGAATTGGAAATTTTCTTTACTGTTGGCAATGATGAGTGAGTTCATTTGAGGCCACTATCCAACGGTTCCGAGAATGTGATTGTTTGTGACAACACAATATAACATCGCTCTCGTTGAAATCTTCAACTTTATTGCATTCTGGAACACTCCTTGCTTATTTTGTTTTCTTGGTACGCTCCTCCTTGCTTATTTTGTTTGCTTGGTTCTTCTAATTTATACTAAGTCTCTATGAATTTGAATTTGGTGCTATATTATAGTGCAGCTGTGTTATTGTTTATGTTTGTTGTTACAGGCCGGAAAGGCTTTCAGCAGTGTTATTGTCTATGTTTTTTGTTACAGGCCGGAAAGGCTTTCATGCAAAGTCACGAAGTGTATGTATTCGACAAATCGCTAGTGTTGTGTCACCCATGAGGATAATTGTTCTATGACATAATATGACTATAAATGATGGTTAGAGATAGATTTTTATTATTATTTAGTGTTCTTATCCAGATTACAAGAGATTTACTTATTTTGACGCTCGAAAACATTTTCTTCTCAATTTCATACTTACGATATAAAATTTGAATAAGTTTTCACATAAAAGAAATCTGTTGAGTCAAATACAATAAAGGGCCTTTGAATATAGATACAACAAACTATCGAGGGCCTTTGAATATTAACATATGTGAAAACTGAAATTCAAAGTTTCCGTCCTCTAATGTTAGAGTTTGCTTTATTCTTCTTCAAACTTTATTTGGGTGGATGCCTTCTCGTATACCATCCTTGTTCTCTGCTGTAATTTTAATTTTTAATGTGGATCCACGATCAAAAGACACAGGGAAGCCGGTAATGGGTTAATACGATAGGCTGCGGGGTGGTTCTGATATCAGTTAGAGGAAAAACAGACAAAATCGTGATCCAGATGAAGTAGCACTGCTCGGCCCACGCGCTGCATCGGACGGATCTTTTCACGGAGACAGGCTTCTCCGCATTCTTGCATGGTGTCTTCGAAACCGAATGAGGTATCCTGGCATGAAACCCCATATGTTTGGAAAGTTATATATATATATATATATATATTCTTCAAAATTCAATTATCTAAACGCGAAGAAAATATATTTTAATTAAAATGGATATTTGAATAGAGGCTGGCTACTCAGCATTTATGGTGTTTTTCAGCGTTCTTTATTACTTTTGAAACTAAAGCAACATAAAAATGAGTAAGCTATCCATCACCAATTTTGCACAAATGTTATCCACTTGGTTTAGCTAACTCCCAAACATGAAATCCTACATATGCTCTGGCTCTTTAATCATTTGGGATTAGAATTCCATATTTATTTTGTTTATTAATAAATATTTTCCTTAGTTATAAGGTTAAACTAGTAAGCTATTACGCCAATAATGTCTAACTAAAAAATAACACTAGCTCAATCTCTCTATATTCCTTTTTTAAATCTACAAATTTCTTTTCAACTGAATCTACCTAGAAATGACGTCAAAAAATAAATGCTACAACTATAAAAAAAAAAGTTTCTCAAAAGATAAATGGCTTATTAAAATTTCCATCACAAATATATAAATGAGATGATTTAATATCAAATTTAATGCTTTTAAATTTCTTTCCGTCGCTTTTTAAGTTTCAATTTTTTCGACCATAATCTAATACGTTTAAAAGTAAGAAAAAAAGGACATAGTCACTACGCTTATGTGAGACGCTAATCCACTCGAGAATAAAGGACCAGACACATATATTTATAAATATTAAAAAAGTATCTTCACACATTAACAAAACATAATCTTTTTGGGATTGACTACTATCTCATTCGACAAACAATAGAGATCTAAAATCTTCCACAGTTTTATTGCATTCTATATTTCTCATTTTTAATAACATAAACGTTGTTTAATTGCTTTAGCGAGTAGTTGCGTTCTCAAATAAAATGGGAATTTCTTGATGATTGAAATTTTAAATTATTTTGAACTTGGAGTGTAACCGTTCATACTCTGCATTTGAATTGGAAATCTTATTGACCGTTGGGAAAGATGAACGAGTAGATTCGAGGGTGACCATCCAACGGTTAAAAAACTTGAATGTTGCACCCAATTAAACTCTTTCTTCCCATTAAACTCTTCCTGCCCCAAACTCTCTGCTTTTTGGACAATGTGCTGTGTGTATTATGAAGGGCCCCTCTTGTTTTTGCTGTTTACTTGGATGTTCTTCTAAATTTCCATGAATATAATGTTGTATTATTGTGTAGTCTGTGTTATTTCCTGCGTGTGTTATCTTTTCTGTTACAGATTGCTAAAATAGAGAGAGATAACTTTAGGCCGGAAAGCGTTCGATGCAAATGTAAGTGAGATATACATTGGATGAATTATTGAATCCTAGGTGGAATCTCTATTTCTTGTGTCTTAGGGTATAAATGTGACTCTAACTCGACAAATAATGGAAAGATAATGTGGAATGGAGATTACTTTTATCAATATTAAGTATCAAAGTTATATTGGACATATGAGATTGAACTACAACTCAATTGAATTTGACTAGACTCAAGTAACTATGACACTTGGATGTATGGTCATGATAGTCGTTGGAAATAGATTCCCCTAACACTCCCCTTTAATTACAACCACTAAAAAAAATAAGATGTTTGTTGGTATATGTCTTAGCTAGGATGACAATTTAAAAAATGACATCAACCATATCTTTTTTTTTTCTTCCAGATTTTGTAACCTCTAAATTTCTTTATCTATATCTTTTTTTTTGTATCCTTAAAATTTCAAATTCTTGATTTTTTGGTGCAGGTCTTCCATTTTTCTAGGTTGTCCAAGCATGTCCTCGACTTTTTCAAAAAATGTCTTCGCCATGGGTTTCCACAACATGTCATTTTTTGTTGTGAATTTTTCATCATCAATTTGTTGTAGCTTAAGATGACAATACAATTTTGTCTCTTAAAAACTCAAATACCTAAAAATATCATTAATTTTTTCATCATCTATGTTATCTTCAACATTCATTTTCTACAACTTCTATGAAGGCTTTATCAAGGCATGGTATTGCAATCAATGTTTCAAGGAACTATCATTCTTGTTCGAAATCATCTTGTTTACTGGTCTGCTCGAGACAAATGTTAGGATTATAAATATTTGCAGAACCATATTGGTTTTTTTCTTTCTGATCTGCAATGAGATTTCTCTCGCTTTGTGCTTCCTTCTCTGCCCTTGTTTCTTCAACTATTTTAAAGAGGTTTTCTTCCACATGGTTGGAATATTCAAGTAGGATGCTCTCACCAAATGCCATCATGTTGATATCATGTTTTTGTTGCATCATTTACAACCATTGATCATAGGGAAACAAGTATTCATCAAACTTAACATCACTGAAATTCCTTACTAAATTCACCATAACACTGATTGCTTTAATGTCAGCTTCATTGTCATCAACAATCACTCATGTTGGATTCACCAAGTCTTTATCCACTTGGGATTGTGAATTGTGGGATTCAAGAGGACTTGTGTGCTCTTTCTCTACTTCTTCTGAAAATCCATTATAGTCATCATCACTTGTAGCTGAGCAAAGTGAGATTCACCAAGCTCTTCATTTTCAAATTGATTACTCCTCCTTTCAACAAAATTCCTCTCAAGAGTGTCCTAGCCCTCCTTGGTTGCATTTGTATATGAAATAATGGGAATACTGTTGTCATTTATGCATTATTTTATAAATTTTAATGCAATTAGGTTTTTTTTCCTCTTCACTTCCAATTCTTTCAAAAAAGAATTCATACATCTCTAGTCGTTGCTTCGACTTTCTTAGCCTCTTGTATTTTCCCATTTGTTAAGAGTTGGTTCACTACTACTCAAGCAGAAAACCAAAAATAAAACATAGTGACTGTGCTTCCACGGTAGCTTCTTTGCTACTTAAGTTCCACAAAATATATGAGTCTACAAATTTTCTACAAAGGCCTTGCTTCCACAAAAATATTTCACAAATCTATAGAGTATTTGAACAATGACCATGGATTTGAAAACACTCTTTTTAATAGACCCTACACAAAATCACAAAATAAAATTGAATGCCCTTTTCTTTTAAATAAAACTAAAAGAAGCCCCCTTTTTAAAAAATAAATGAATAAATTCATAAGCCTATTTAAAAATATATATACTTAATCCCTTTAGATACTATACCATGACACTTCAAAATTACATGAGGAGTTTTTAACACATGCTTCTTGTTTATCATACACAATTGGAGTCATTTTTAAATGAATTGCATGAGGGATTTTAATAAAAGCATGATACCTTTTCGAAATGATTTTTGAGAAGAAATTGTGGTAAAATACTTCACATGGAAATACCTTTTTCATTTCATGATAAAATTTCAAGCCCTTAACACTTACTGCTCTCCTACACATTTGCAGTCTTCGTCAACTAGTCATAGTCAAGATTCTTTATGGTGGAGGTCACTTTCAAACTTTCACAATTTGGGTTTGATGTGTTGTATTTTTTACTTTTCTTCAAAAAATGTTACAACGCTCACAACTGATAGCTGAATTTAGGCAACACCATGAATAACATGGAGGGTTCCCTTCAATGGACTGAGGCACAAACCACCAAAAAAAAAAAAAAAAAACTTATTTGACTTTATTTCAATAATCTTCCATCTTTCTAAAGACAATAATAACAAGGAAATTTGGTGGTTGGATATTGGTTACAACAATCATATGATAAGTAACAAAAATCTAGTTTCTCACATTGACGCTTCCATAACATATGGAATTAACCTTGGAGATCGCTCCCCTATTAAAGCTGAAGGGAAAGTTATTACCATGTTCTTAGAAAATAGAACTGACAGAAATACATATCGTATGTTTATTATGCTCCACATGTGAAGCGTAACCTCATCATTTTAGGTCAATTTATGGAACATGGTTTTGATGTAATATTCCAAGGGAAGACATGCTATGTCAATGACAAAAAATCCAATAGAAGACTGATAGAAAAGCTTCAAAAAAAAGAATGGGATGTTTTTATTGACAGAAGTCGAAATATTTCCCAATTTTTTTCCTACATTATGTCATTGGGAATATATGAGTCTCAACCATCAAATTAAAGATATGGGCATATCCCATTCAAGATTATAAGTATGCGGCAGATACATTCAATGGTCACTGGTCTCCCTATCAGGAATGAAAAATATTGTAACTGTGAAATTTATATTCTATCAAAGCATAAAAGAGATAGATCACCCACATCTTCCTCTAGAGAAAATAAGTCTTTATAGCTATTACATTAAAACTTATTCTATTCCATAAAAAATTATTTTGCTCAACGTAGACATAGACCATTGGTGGTAGTCTTTATTTTTGAACCTTGATTAATGATTATAATAGGAAGATTGTAGGTTTTAACCCTGAACATAAATTATCTACACACGAATCTTATAACAGAAAATAAACAATAGCAAGAGCATAAAACATACAACAGATAAACACAGAGATTTTCCCCTGGATCCCAAATCGGGACGACCAGCTTGATTTTTCATTATATTCCTTTTAGTGTTACAACACACATATATATACATGCCGAAGCATACATAAACCTCAATCCATAAACCCTGGATTAGAACATAACCGTAGTTCCCTTGATCGGATCTACAAAAATACCAGGGGCCAAAAACCATCGTACCCCAATACCATGTGCAAAACCATGCACAAAACCATGGACGCGGACTACCCGCCGGAAATTAAGGACCAAAAATTTTCGCCGGCGCACTACCACCCCCCCTGTGACCCCCCCGTTGTGCCCAGCACAAAGGGGGGGGCTATCGCCCCCCCTCTTACCCCCCCGCGCGTGCTTAGTCGTGGAAAGAATATAACACATACCCAACATTCTCCCACTTGTTGTTTTCTTTCCACAAGGGACCACAGGAGAGCTTAGTCATTGGCCCAACTCTTCAACACCCATTGTTTCTCTACACCAAGAGAACTTCTGAGTGCTCACAGACTTTGTCAATGCATCTGCAACATTCTTCAAAGTGTCCACCTTTACCAGCAACACCCTTTTAGCCTCAATCATATCTCTAACAAAGTGATATTGAACATCAATGTGCTTTGTCTTTGAATGATAAGCAGGGTTCTTAGCCAAGAAAATTGCACTTTGGCTATCACGGTCTATCCTTATAGCTTGTTGTACCAACCCCATACTTGAACACAATCTCTGCAACCAAACTGCTTCCTTGCTTGCATGAGTGGCTGCTATGTATTCTGCCTCTGTAGTTGAAAGAGCCACTACAGACTGTCTTTTACTCATCCAACTGACTACGCCTCCAAATAGGCTAAACACATACCCACTTGTAGATATTCTTTGGTCCAGATCTCCAGCCCAGTCTGCATCAACAAAACCACGAATGTCTAACATTCTTTCCAATCCTGGTCTTCCCTGGTAGCACAAGCCATAATCACTAGTGCCACGTAAATATCTGAAAACCCGCTTCACTACTATCCAATGCTCCTTCCCTGGGTTTGACATAAACCTGCTCAATACTCCCACTGCATGTGCAATGTCTCGTCTAGTACAGACCATTGCATACATCAGGCTACCCACTGCACTTGCATATGGAACACGGGACATATACTCCTCTTCTTCTTGTGTCTTGGGACACTGTTTAGCAGACAGCTTTACACCTATAGGAATAGGAACATTCACCGGTTTACTATACTACATATTTAACCTCTGCAATATAGTCTCTACATACTTCCTCTGGTTTAACCAGAGCTTCCTCTTTGCCCGATCTCTCTTAATTTCCATGCCCAAAATATAGTTTGCAGCACCCAGATCCTTCATGTCGAATTTGGAGAACAGTTGGGTCTTCAAATCTTAGATAATTTCTTTGTCATTTTCAATAAACAACATATCATCCACATACAAGACCAGATATATAACACGATCACCAATTAATTTAAAATAAAGACAATGATCTTCCTTGCTTCTGGTGAAGCCAAGTCCCCATATATAGGTATCAAATTTTTGATACCACATCCTTGGTGACTGTTTTAACCCATACAGAGACTTCTTCAACTTGCATACCAGTTCTTTCTTACCCTTCACCATAAAGCCTTCAGGTTGCTTCATGTAGATCTCCTCTTCTAGATCCCCGTGAAGAAATGCTGTCTTCACATCCATATGTTCTATCTCAAAATCAAATGCAGCAGCAACAGATAAAAGTAATCTAATAGAAGTAACTTTGGCAACAAGAGAAAAAATATCACCAAAATCAATTCCCGGCACCTAGGAATAACCTTTCGCTACCAACCGAGCTTTGTATTTCTCCACCTTGCCTTCTACATTCATCTTCTTCTTAAACACCCATTTGCTCCCAATGGGCTTCCTTCCAGCCGGAAACTCCACCAAATCCCATGCATCATTTTTGTGCAAGGATGCCATTTCATCAACCATGGCCTCCTTCCATAGTTTTCCATCCTCTGAATCTACTGCCTCCCTGACAGTTTTGGGTTCATCATCAGTTATAGTTAAGGCAAAACCTGAACAGAAAGCAGATGGACTATACCTTTCTGGTTACCTTCTTTCCCGAACTGATCTTCTCAAAGTTGGAGTTTGTGGCTCTTCATCTTCTGAATCTTCTTCTGTTATAGAGTCTGATTCATCCTCCTTTAGCTCAAACTCTATCTTCTCAGGTTCCTTTGGTAAGACTTCATGTTTAACAACATCTTTTACTTCTCTAAACACCACATCTCAGCTGTACACAACCTTCCTTGTTTCTGGGTTTCAAAGCTTGTAACCGTTTAAACCATCCTTATACCCAATAAAGATGCACCTTTCAGATTTATTATCCAACTTGGTCCTTTTCTCCTTTGGAACATGTACATATGCATCACATACAAATACCCTTAGATGTGAAAGAGAAGGTTTCTTACCAGTCCATACCTCATGTGGGGTCTTATCCTCCAACACTGATGAAGGTGATCTGTTAACTAGATAGCATGCAGTCTCCACTGCCTCTGCCCAGAATTCTTGTTTTAACCCGGTACCACTGAGCATGCTTCTTGCCTTTTCCATCAGTGTTCTGTTCATTCTTTCTGCAACTCCATTTTGCTACGGTGTGTATGGAGTAGTCTTTTGTCGTGCTATACCACACTTCTTACAGAACTCTTTAAATTACTTCTTGCAGAACTCCCCACCATTATCTGTCCTCAGCACCTTTATCTTCTTCTCTGTCTGGTTTTCCACCAAAGCCTTAAATTATTTAAATTTGTCAAAGATTTCAGATTTCTTCCTCAAGAAATATATTCATATATTCCTTGAGAAGTCATCTATGAATGAAACATAGTACACAGACTTTCCCAGTGATGGAACTGACACAACCCAAACACATCACTGTGCACAAGTTCTAATATCTTGTTCGCCCTCTTAGCACCAGAGGGAAAACTCACCCGATTCTACTTCCCATATACACAATGTTCACAGAATTCGAAATCTAGAGAGCAATTAGACATACCTTCTACCATACCATTTCTATGCAGTATCTGAAGGCCCTTCTCTCCAATATGTCCAAGCCTTTGATGCCATAGCATGGTCTTTTCTCCAGACACAGCTAGGCTTTCTGTCCCACTTTCAGGAACCACAGAACTGTTACACCCATCAATAAATGTGCTACCTTGTAGCTTGTACAGAGTTCCAGTTCGAACTCCCCGCATTAATACCAGTGCTCCCCGAACCATCTTGCAAGCATCTTTCTCGAACACTGTTTTGACACTTGCATCATCCATCTTACTTACAGAAATCAGATTTCTGGCCAATGCAAGAATATGCAGAACACCAGGAAGTGTTCTAATCCTTCCACCTTGCAGCTTCAGCTTAACCTTTCCACGTCCAATGATTCCAGCCTTCCTATCATCCCCTAGGAAGACATCACCACCATCATATTTCTCAGACTCGCAGAACCACTCCCTATGGGAGTGAAGTGAAAGGATGCACCTAAGTTAATCAACCATGACTCATGATCTACATGTGTATTTGAAGAAGAAGCCAAATACACATCCCCACCTTCATTCGAGGTGGTTTTTTCCTCTGCAGAAGGAGCATCATTAGATCCCTTTCCTTTCTCAGGAGCTTTAGATCTACAGTTCTTTTTGTAGTGCCCTTCCTTTCCGCATTTCCAGCACATCTTTACAAACTTTCCAGGAGATTTAGATCTCCCTCTAGATTTGGATCTCCCACTCGAAACCTTATTCTTGTTTCTATTCTGGGACCTTCCTTGTACATATAAGGCATCTCCATTATGACCCTCCATATTTCTCCGTCTCATTTCCTCCGACAGCAAGGCTGAGACAATGTCATCAAAATTCAAGGTAGTTGTATTGCTACCTATTGCAATAACCAGACTGTCCCACGAGTCTGGTAGAGAGCACAACAAACTGCTGCACTTATCTTCATCCGAGATTTTAATATCAACGAGATGACGGTGACTACTGATATTGAAGGCGTTTAGACGCTACGTCACTAAGTCTCCATCCTTCATCCTCGAGTTATACGGTTTTCCGCGAGAACAACTTATTCACGAGACTTAGATTGGTACAAAGTCCCTAGCTTTTCCCACAAGGTCTTTGCCGTAGCTTCCCCAGATACATTCAACAATACTGAATCTGAGACACACAACCGTATTGTGCTTTTAGCCTTCCGATCCAGTTTCTTCCAGTCTTCATCTGAAATTCTTGTTGGCTTAGTACCTGGATCTACCACGATCCACTGATGTTTATCCACTAGTAGATCCTCCATCTTGAGCTTCCACAACTCAAAAATATGACCATTAAATTTCTCGATCTCTATTTTTCTGTCGCTCGCCATCTTCTCTCACTGCAAGAATCGACCCCGCAGATCTCCCACTGAACAGGGTCTACCTCAGGCCCGAAAAAAAACCCTCAGTAGCAAAGGCGTCCCCTTGAAGCCGAAATAGCTCTGATACCAAATGTAGGTTTTAACCCTGAACATAAATTATCTACACATGAATATTATAATAGAAAATAAACAATAGCAAGAGCATAAAACATACAACAGATAAACACAGAGATTTTCCCCTAGATCCCAAATCGGGACGACCAGCTTGATTTTTCATTATATTCCTTTTATTGTTACAACACACATATATATACATGCCGAAGCATACATAAACCCCAATCCATAAACACTGGATTAGAACATAACCGTAGTTCCCTTGACCGGATCTACAAAAATACCAGGCGCCGAAAACCATCGTACCCCAATACCATGTGCAAAACCATGCACAAAACCATGGAAGCAGACTACCCGTTGAAAATTAAGGACCAAAAATTTTCACCGGGGCGCTGCCCTGTGACCCCCCCCATTGCGCCCAGCGCACCCCCCCACGCATGCTTAGTCGTGGAAAGAATATAACACATACCCACCAAAGATCTCGGTGTATAAATACTTTCTCAATATTCAAAGAGTTCAAAGAAGAAATATAAAAATAGAGTTGAAAGCCTTTGAAATTACTCATATCCGACTAAGGAGGAGAATACAACTCCAATGAGTTGAAATATTTTTTCAACGATGAGGAATCATCGTGCAAAACACAAAAATATATACTCCACATTTGAATGGAGTAGCAGAAAGGAAAAATCAGACAATCATGAATATGGCTATATGTATCTTGCATGAAAATAAGTTGTCTAATGACTATTGGGCTGAAGCAGTTTCGATAGTAGTATCAAAATATCTACACTAACCAGTTTCGAGGGTATAGTTCCTCAAGAAGTATGAGATGGTCATACTATGAATGTGTCTCACTTTATAATTTTTGCATCAATATCTTTTGCACATATTCTTGAGAACCTAAGAGAGAATCTTGATGATAAGAGTGAAAGATGTATTTCATAGGCTATAGTGAACAATCAAAGACCTATAGACATTACAATCCAGTTACCAAGAATTTTGTTTTAAGGAGAGATGTTAAATTTTTTGAATATTGATTTTCATCCGATCATATTGATGAATGTTTAAATCTACCTTTTTATCGACCACAACTACCAAAAGTGCACGGTAAAGAAGAGACATACCACTCTAAAAAAGGTAGGACCATGAGTTTTATCAAAATAATATGTTTGCATTTCTTTCATCTCAACCAAGCCATTTTGAAGAAGCAGTTAAAAAAATACATTGAGTAGATGCAATGAACCAAGAAATTGCTACCATAGAGAAGAACCATACTTGGGAATCAGTTGATCTCCCAATATACAAAAGCAAAATTGGTGTAAAATGGGTATATAAGAGAAAGCCTAATGAAAGAGGATAAGTTGAGAAACATAAGGCAATGTTGGTTGCCAAAGTATTCTCACAATAATTTGGTGTCGACTATGGTGAAACCTTTTCTCTAGTAGCAAGTTTAGACACTTTTAGAACTATTTTATCCACAAAAATTCAACACAAATGGAAATTCTACCAACTTGATGTAAAATGTGATTTCTTAAATGGTATATTGTAGGAAGAAATTTATGTTGAGTAGCCTCCTAGTTTTGTAGTTCTAGGATAGGAGCATAAGGTGTAGAGGTCGAATAAAGCGTTTTATGGCTTGAAACAAGCTTGGAGAGCTTGGTATAGTGGCATAGACAACTATCTCATCAAAAGTGGTTTTTTTAGAAGCAAGCATATTCCAACACTATATACAAAAACTCATGAAGGTAAAATTCTCATTGTATACCTTTCCATTGATGATCTTCTTTATAAATACAATATCATATTAAAAAACTTCAAAGCAGCAATGCAAACATAGTTTCATATGAGTGATCTTGGGGTCATGAAATACTTCTTAGACATTGAAATTCAACAATCTAGTTATGAAAATTTTGTTGGTCAACAAAAATATGCCACTCATATCATCCAAAATTTCAGAATGAAGAATTGTATACCAGGTTAGACACCAATTGTTCAAGGCACCAAAATGAGCATAAAAGATGTAGTAACACTTGTTGATTCCATTTTGTATAAAATTCTAGTTGGTTTATGCAGTCACCCAAGATTTCTCATTTGAAGGTGGAAAAAATGATATCAAGATATATTGCAGGGACCCTACATAATGTTTTTTTTTACAAACATTCTCAATATAGCTCATTTTCAAGCTATATGGACGATGATTATGCAGGTAGTTGAGATGATCGAACATAAGAAACAACCAATTGTTTCGATATCTTCAGTGGAGGAAAAATATGTACCTGCCACTTCAAAAACTTGTGAAGCAGTGTGGCTCACAAGAATCTTGGCATATTTTTCAAATTTTCAGAAGGATCCAATTACAATTTCCTGTGATAAATTTTTTTCAATTTCTTTATTAAAAAATCATGTCTTTCACAAAAAGAGCAAGCACATTGACATACGTTTTAATTTCATCTATGAGCTTATCAATGATGGAGACCTATTACTCACTTTTTTGGTTCAAAATATCAACTTGTATGTATTTTCACAAAGCCTCTGGGAAAGAATGTATTTTAATTTTAAAGAGAGAGACTAGGCATTTTAAGTGCCACTACTTTTAATAGGTTAGATTAGAAATAGGTGTTGAGATATTAATTTCACTATCTGCTATGTGTCATTATATTTAATTCCATTTTCTGTTAGATTTCATAGTCAATTTAAATTTCATTAAGTTTAGTTGAGTTTCACTCATGTCATTTATTGTTGATGCTTCCTATGTAATCTATTTAATTATATTCAATGATGAGAAGATCAGTTAGATCCATTTCAATTTTTCACCTCTTCATTTCTTGTCATAAATGAGGGTCAGATGTAGATTTGTATTTGTATTATTATGTAGTCTATTGATCTAGATTACAAGAAATGTGTTTCCTTCATTTCATGGATTGAAAGATTGTGATTTCTAAATTCTTATTTATGTTATAAATGTTGAACCAATTTACATAAAAAAATGAAATATACATTATTTTATAGTGATTGTTAAATTAATCCCTTTATTTACATTTATTGGTCCAAAGATTTAGTTTATTTAGTATTGAGGAAGACAAAAAATGATTGGACCTCTTTATATTCCATATGACTTAGATATTAATAATCTGCATTTTCTAGACTTCAAGTTTAGTGCCTCTTGTTTTTTTATGAGAAAGAGAGAAATAGAAAATGAGTAACCATTTGTATTACATATCCAATCACCAATTTATTATAATGTTATAATTTTCATTATTCACACATTCTATTTCTTTATAAATGCAACCAAGATCCTTCCAATATTTTTCCCTCTTAATCATAACCTCTATCTCATCGCTTTAAGTATTGTCATGGGTAGTGTAGTAATCTAATCATATTTTGTTACACTTACCGCTAACATTTTCTATTGTTTGTTGATTAAAAGTAAGATGGAATTGATGCTAACATCATAAATAATAATTTAGTAAGTAAGTGAATATAAATATTAAACATGGGTGCTAGTAGTGAGTAATACCATAAAATTAAGGAGAACAATAAATACGATGAATAAAGAAGTGGCGGTGTAATTACCGAATGTATACACATTTCTATGGAACTCTATTTATTTTCTCGTTAGCCTAATTTTGTAATCGGAGACCTGTTTTCTAGTATAGTTATATTCAAAGGCATATAGGCTTCTCACAAAGGAGTTTCACATTGTTTCCAGAATCCAATGCAGATAGCTCCATTTTTTGTTGTTGTGATCGGATGGTTAGGAATTTTAAGCACAAAAGTCCTCGTGTGGATCCTATTGCCATCATTCATTTGCATGTCTTTATTTCACATTTTAGAATTTTTTTCTTCTTTTTTGTTGTTGGATTTCATGTGGATTTAAGTGGGTAGAGGAGTGAGATGAATACGAAATGATTCATTAGAAGGTTTGATTCTGGAGAATTGAGATAAAGGATTTGTGCTTGTTGTCTTATCGTTCAACTTTGTGCTTCTCATGCACACCGATTTTAGGGTCCATGTATTTCGACCACTGATAACTCGACCACTGATAACTCAAATCCCATGTGACCCTATGGGATCATAGGGCCCGCTAATGGCTCAAATTCTATGTGATATTGTAGGTTATCGTCTGACAAACATGGCTTTTCTTGCTTTTTTAATTGCAGCAACCAATGTTTCCTCCAATTATACCCCAACTAAAATACATTGTGCAACCTCTCATTCTTTTGTGCTCCCTTACAACTATCTCACACCGCGTTACATACACTCCACATTCCTAAAATACCTAATAGCTAATCTAATAGTTGTTACAAAGACAAAATCCAACTTAGACAATTACCAAAACAAACTAGCATCTCATCTTTATAATTATAAGACGACCATGATTTTCTCCTTATTCCATCACAGATCCTTTCCCAACATAACTCTATTTCCATAGCTAACCATTCAATCGAACCATTTACCTATAAAAAGAATGTCCTTCATTTTTTTAGGCAATAAATCCTCGATAGCTAAGGGATTGAAATATATTTCAACGCTAACTTAAACCACATTAATTTCCTTTTATAATTCTACACATATATCTTAAAACATGTTTTTTTTTAAATAGAGATAATCTTAAACTCTTATCTCTAAATTATGTAATAATAAGATTTTTGTAAAAATAAGAAAAATATTTTTTATTTATAGCCCACTCAAAAAATATTGTAAATAAATTTTATAATATACTTAAAAAAAAAAATTATAATCAACTCCAAACATGAAGTATAAAAACTAAAATTTTAAATAATTTTGAATAAAATAATTACCATAATTAATTTACCTCTTTTAAATAACCACCTATCACAATAAACAAATAAATTTTTTTGCATCTTAAATATATTAAAACCTGAGATCAAATTCACTCGTATAATAGTTTCCAATAAAAATTTACCGAAATCAATTTTTCTCTTCTATCGTCTCTCTTATTTAAAAACCACGTGTGATTTTAAAAGCTACCTATCGTAATAAATAAATAATACTCTTCAGGTTAGACATATTAAACCCCTAGCTTCTATTTGATGTAATCATAATGTTAACCCATATTATTTTTGATGAAATTATTAAATTTAATTTTAACTCATTTTATGCAGAATAAAACTCCACCTGAAAATAAAGTAACAGAAACATACTAGTTAAAAAAATTGAAAATTCTTCGATTTAAAACCAAAAAAACACACTTTTTCCACATTTATAATCGCCCAAGATGCAAAACTTTCACATGGTTTCTTGCGTTCTATGTTTCGCATCTTTAATAACAAGAGAATTATATTCAATTAATTTCGCCCATACAATCATCGAAAGGCGTGCCCTCTTAAATAAAATATAGTGCGACTTTTTGAAGCAACTCCTAAATAAAATAATAAAACAATGTACTAATAATTATGTTTTTAAATTATAGACCGTTGGGAGTTATGAACGAGGGGATCCGACTCCCGAGGATGACGTTCCAAGTGTAGAGAGAATGATAACACAATATAAATTCTCCTCGGGGGCTGGTGTTGACATGCATTTGGGGTCCACGTTTCTGAGTGGAAAGGCCACGGTTGTGGGAACGTCGCTTAAATTCATAGATTTAAGGCGAGGACGGCAAAGGAGGAGGAGGTTCTAGAAAGCTCTAGAAGTTTCGGTAGGCTTAAGATGATCTCCGGAGTGACGGAAGGGGAGTTGGTGGCGGCAACAGAAGCAAGATCCTCCGGGGCGCCACCACCTCTCGATTGGAAATTCTCTCAGGTCTTTGGCGAACGTGCAGCTGGAGAAGATGTTGGAGATGTTGATATCATCTCAACGATTGAGTTTGATAAGACTGGTGAGCATCTTGCTACTGGAAATCGTGGTGGTCGTGTTGTACTCTTTGAGAGGACAGATGGAAGAGATTTACATTCTCGAAAAGAGCTGGAGAGAATGGATTATCCTATTACAAGACATCCTGAATTTCGCTACAAGACAGAGTTCCAGAGTCATGAGCCTGAGTTTGACTATTTGAAGATAGACGAGAAAATCAATAAAATCAGGTGGTGGCCATCAGCTAAAGGCGCCCTATTTCTTCTTTCGACAAATGACAGAACTGTCAAGTTTTGGAAGGTTCATGAGAAAAAGATAAAGAAGGTGTGTGATATGAATGTCGGCTCATCAGCACTTTCAGGAAATGGAACCATGATTATGGAGAACTCTGTGATAAATCCAATATCACATACATCATGTTCTTCCAACGGTGGTCCTTTGGAGCAGACTAGTGGTCACCCTAGCAATGACATTGTATTTCCTCCTGGTGGCATCCCTTCACTCCGTTTACCTACGGTGGCCAGCAGCGAAACAAGATTAGTTTCTAGGTGTCAGAGAGTATATGCTCATGAACATGATTATCACATAAATTCTATTTCAAACAACAGTGATGGTGAAACTTTCATATCAGCGGATGACCTAAGAATAAACTTATGGAACCTGGAAATATGTGATCAGAGTTACAGCATTGTTGATGTCAAACCAGCCAACTTCGAATTCCTGGATGAAATTATAACATCAGCAGAATTCCATCCGACTCATTGCAACATATTCGCATATAGTAGCTCAAAGGGCACAATACGACTGCTTGATATGCGACAATCTTCTTTCCATGACAGTCATGCAAAATTATTTGAGGAGAAGGAAGCACCTGGTTCAGGATCAATTTTAACAGAGATAATTGCTTCCATATCTGATATAAAGTTTGGAAAAGATGGCAGACATATCATAAGCCGTGACTATATGACCCTCAAGCTATGGGATATAAACATGGAATCTAAGCCAGTTGCAACATTCAGAGTCCATGAATATCTACGACCCAAGTTATGTGATTTATATGAAAATGATTCAACTTACGACAAATTTGAGTGTTGTTTAAGTGGAGATGGACTTCGTGTGGCAACTGGTTCATACAACAACCTGTTTCGAGTTTTTGGTTGTGTTCCCTCTAGTGAAGAGGCAACCACATTAGAAGCTACCAAAACTCCGAGCATACAGGCCTCTTCTAATACTTCAAGATCTCGTACGAGTCTTCTTAGCGTCCGCAATGGACGAGGAAATGAGAGCCCAGGTAGTGAGATGAATGGAGATGCTTATGATTTTAGTAAAAAGTTGCTTCACTTGGCATGGCATCCAACCTCAAATCTTATTGCCTGTGCTGCTTCAAATAGCCTGTACATGTATTATGCTTAAAAAACAAAAAACAAAAAAAATTGAAGTATTTTAAAGAAAGTGATTTTTTTTCCATCCTAAATTCTGATCTTTTCAATGCATTTAAAAATTGCGAGTAAATTGAGTGTTCATTTAAAAATTGTATTTACCATTATTAGAGATAAAATTACCTAAAAATACTCATTGTTCCGATAGGCCCAATCTACATAAGTCTTCAAAAAATAAACTTCAATATTTAGATTATATATAACTTTTTTAACTTAATAATGAGCTGAGATTTATTACTAAAATACAACTATGTATTATTTATATAATTTGAATGGATAGTAAATTATCTCACCCATTTAATGATTGCTTTATTGTATAAGTGAATTTGAATGGATTATAAATTTACATTTAAGAAAAAAAATTACCACATTGAATCTCCGAATTAAGTAAAATTTTAAACATCTTTACTCTTTACTAAAGTCAATACCATTTCCCAAATCAAAGGAAAAGATTAAGTCAACACAAACAATCAAAATCCAAAATATTTTAATATTTATTTTAATTTATAGCTCCATTTCCATCACTAGGAAGTCTTTCACATACATTGTTCATCCATCCTCTGGATTAACTCCCCCTTGATATAAAATTTCACCTTATGGAGTCTAAAACCAACACGGCCCACCAAGTGTATCCATCCCGCATGACACACTCTTCTAGGGTGTTAAAACTCTCTGACAGAGGGAACATATAACAAAGGGGTATGCATGCCTCTTTGGGTCTTATAGCATGTACAAACAATAAATGACATGTAGATTTTCTTCTAATTACAAACTGTGACTCATAGTCATGGTCATGAGTCGATTTCAAAAAACTCACACAAAACAAACTCTCACAAACTTGATTGTCCATCCTCCTTTTCCACTCACCATACCATTCACCTCCACAAACACTGCACTATTCATATGCTGGAACACACCATTACTTTGGCTTTGTACTTTTGACTTTTTGGTATCTTCATTTTACTTTGGCAAGCTAGTCTTGGTCCCCATGTTTTACGTGTACTCAATTAGAGTCAAAATTTACCCATCCTAAAAAAAAACAATACCAAATGACACTATAAGCACAAGCGATAACCATGACAGTAATGCAACACATCGCCACACCATTCACTGTTGCAAACAAACTACCTTGAATTTCAATTTACTAGAACTCTGCCCACATTGTTGTTGTGAGCAAATCTAAGATCATTTAAATAAGTCACAAGCATAAAGACCAAAATGAAATTCTCTGTTACATCTCAATCCTATCTTCACCATAACAATAATCTAGTTATAGCTTTTTTCATTACTTCCAACACTCCTGCTTAATGGAGAAAGGGTACTGAACTATGTGAATTGGATATCATAGCTTTTCCAGCTGAGGTCGTTTTGTTGCTCGTCGCAAGAGCCGAGGCACTAAGACCTGTGTGGCATAGAAGCCACAGTCTACAAGGTTCTACTATTGAAGAGCTGCCAAAGGGGGGTTTCCCACCTGCTTGGTAACGGGGTTGTCGGAGCTTGTTATAGGATCGAGTGGAGTGGAAATCTAGAAGCAAGAAAAAACTAGATAAGCTGGACATTTAACAACATGTCTATATGTTTAGATATGTTTGATTATGATGATGATGACGATTTTCTCATGTAGACATTTGGAGGAGTTAGCTTGAGTAGCATGGGTAGCATTTTTTCAGGAAAACAATATGGTTCTATTGATGACCATGAGAAACAAGAGGCACAGTATGTTGTGCAAGATCTTGATATTGAAGAGTCACGATTTGATCTTTAGGAAGGATGTAAAGATGAACAAAGTGTTGAAGATCAATTGGATGAGCCACATGAAGCTGATTGCGAAGACGCGGAAGAAGAAGACAAAAATGGAGAGAATTTAAAATGTGATGATCTCATGAATATTTCCGTGTGTGCAGATGTTAACAGCAACAAGGAAGAAACAACAAATATTGAAGAGGAATTAAATTTTTATGAAGCTTGGCTTGAAACACTGTGTCTTTATGAAATCAATGCAGAATTGCATCTATAAATGTTGAAGACAACTTTGTGGAAGTTCACATGCATGACACTGGAAATAGTGAGATAAAACATTCTCCTATTAAGTTTGTCATAACTTTGAGAAGGACAAAGATAAGCGTTCAAGCTTTCCATCACTAGGGAAGAAATGAGGTGCAAATACATCACTACCTCACAGCGAGGAAAGTGAAGATGAAGCCTTGACTCAGAATGAACAAATATGGAGTCACGAGCATAAAGACCAACATGAAAACCTTTGTTACCAAGTTTTTCATTTTTTTTATTGTAAGCCTAGCTGAGACTAAACCAGCAGGCGTATGTTATTATTCGGTACCCTTTCTCCACTAAGGGGGAGTGTTGGAAGTAATGGAGAAAGCTATAATTAGATTGTTGTTATGGTGAAGATAGGATTGAGATTCTAATCTTAGATCTCAAATCCTAATATCCAGGGAGTGTTTGAAACCATCCCGTTAGTATGAAAGCCTATATAATTGAGGCTGATCCGACTTAATAGTCAGGGTGTGTATGAACAGACTTTATACATACAGAGAATCACTACTGAAGACAAGTAGGAATTACATATTCCAACAAATCCTATGGTCCAAATACCATGGGCTAAATTATTATTAATACCTTTATTATATTATAATATATATAAATGTATCATGAAAAGATTAGAATTGAAAAAAAAGATACATTTATGGGAGGGAAGAACAAAGATATAGAGTGATATAGGTGGAGATATAGGGGTATTGAAAAGGGAGAGATGAAGATAAAATAAATGAAAGGGGAGAGGACGAATGAATAATGAGAGGGGGAGACACAAATATGGAGGAGGGAGAGAGATAAGGAGAGGGGGAGGGAGATAGTGATAGGATTAGAGGAGACAGAGATGGAAGAAGAAAGAGAGAGAGAGAGAGAGAGAGAGAGAGAGAGAGAGAGAGAGAGATAGTAACATAGTTGGTGGGTGAAGAGAGAGAGAGATGGGAGAGAAAGGGAGGGGTGGCCTGCGCCGAATCATTTGATCCCTCTCGCGCTTGATATCGGCGCTTGATAGTTTCGGAGTTAAGATGGATCTAGGTTGGTATATTATACACCAAGGTATGAAGCTAAACACACACAAATTACATTCACATTACTCTAATTTATAGAGTTTCTCAGATCTAACTTATTCCTAAGTTAGAAGGAGAGGTTGAGAGAATTTCTCAACCATTACAAACTAACACCTCAAATATAGGATGTAAGCATTAATTCCAACATCCCCTCTTAATGCTTACATTACATAAATTTATTGAAAACACAATTATTATTTAGCTTATCAGTGTAGGCTCCATCAAGTTGCCTCATAACCCTTGTAAAGGTGTAGTCAGCAAGTTGGATTCCCGAGTTCGGCTTCTGAACTCCCTAATCAAGGACCTCCCAAAGTCAATTACTGGACAACATCCAAAACCGTCGCATAACCTCATTAGAATACCACTTCCAAGTCTTCAAGGAATGAGGGATCCTTCCCTAGATCCGCAACTGCCATACTATCTGGACAACCATTGATCCTTACTTCCACTCAATCTCTTAAATAGTGGCTTCAGACAGATCGTTGAACTACTAGTCATTCTATGGACAAGCTCCCATCTACCGAGATACATGGGTGCCAATCGTTGTGCTCACTAGTCATATAGAAAATCCTCTAAATACATAATGTATCTAGATTCAGCGATTACATCATCACTTTTTCTATCTAAGTTTGAAAATTCATCCTCACTTAATTTACAAATAATTTATAATACTGTTAAACCACAAAGATTTCAATGTGAGAAAAAATCAATCCGTGCACACTCTCCCAAACCCATTAATCCGCATCTGAGAAACACAAATTCTCGCAATGAAAGGAACCTCCAATTGCTACGCTTCTCATACCCTCTTTTATAGCCAATGGGTGCACCACAGCTGGACGGTGCAAAATTGATCTATGCTCAAAGCGTCTTTTGTCTACATAAACTGCATAAACAAAAATTTATTTTACTATCTCTCACAATCTCAGTACGAGCTTGATGCTTCGATACAAAGATAAAACTAACTCAAAGCACTCATATATTACACACTAAGGTGTATGCCTCAACACACACATAGATTACATTCAGATTACTCTATTAAATAGATTTTTCCAGATCTAAATTATTCCTAATTTAGAAGCGGAGGTTGAGAGAATTTCTCAACCATCACAAACCAACATCTCAAATATAGGATGTAAGAATTAATTCCAACAATTATGAATTTAATAACCATATTATCAAACACTTTTAAATTGGTTTTTTGATTGCATATATGGATTTAGTACCGTGAAAAATCCGTAGGGCACTTTCATTGTGCAGATTTTACCCATCAAACTTTTAATTTCAATGAATTCTTGATTTTAGATAAATTGGTTTTTTGAGTGCATATATGGATTCCGTACCATGAAAAACCCCTAGGGCACTTTAAATTGGTTTTCTGACTCCATATATGGATTTAGTACTATGAAAAATCTTAGGGAACATTCATTGTGAAGATTTTACCCATCGAACTTATGATTTCAATGAATTCTTGCTAGATTTTAGAAAAATTAGATCAGAAAAATATATGCGAAAACTTTTCAAAAAGTTGCATTAAAGACAACTTGTTTTAATAATAATCGTTTATTAATTGTGAAATAAATTCCATTTTAAATAATTGTCTAGGATCCAATTAAATATTTTTCCTCAAAAATGTCTAAAGCTATTAACTTTTAAGAGAGATTATATTATGATGTCATTGAGCCGAGAGGCTCTCATTTTACAACGCAGTGTGAAATCTATGTAAGCATGCATGTGCTCAACTTGGATTTTACACCTATTCCTCTTAAAATAAAAAATATGTTAAATAGAAAAGAAATGTTGGCAATAAAAGAATATGTTATGGATGTTTGATTAGTTGTAAATATGACCAAAAACAATTTAAAATTCGAAGTAAAAAAATCTGAGTAAGATGTTTAAATCTTATATTTATAAAAAATATTTAAACACTTTATTTATGTAAATTATTTGAGGATCTATGTTAATTAAGTTATGCCAATATTAACATCATATATATCTATATATAGAAAAAAGTATTAAAATAAAAATATTTTAATGTTGTATATAATAAAATATCGAATGTAGGTTACGAATAAAATATTTTAACATGAATTACTAATAGTTAAAAACTACATATTGTTTTTTGCACTCTAAAATAAACTTGCACTCAAAGATATTTTATCCCTCTAGGCTCATATAGGCTCATCTAGGCTCATGTTAGATCCGTGCTTAAGATGGATCTATACTAGTTTATTCGACTGTAAATAATTTATGATAAACTTTATTTTTTAATTTTTGATTAAAGATTTATATGTATTGAAATTAAGAATTTAAAATGATATTTTAATGTCTTATAGTTTTTATTTTAACTTTAAATTTAACTTAATTAAAATTAAAATAATATATCTAATTAAAATAAAAAATAATTTCTCATTATTTCAAGAAATAGAAAAATTCCCTTCTTAAAGATTTCATTATTTTAAATGTATTGAAAAAAAAATTGAAACATAAACTGAAATTTATAGAGGGTTGGTTGGGGAGATGGGAGAAAGACTTGGGCACACAGAGTGGTTACAGAGGTGCACAAAGAGAGACAGTCAAGTGAATTGGGGACAGAAGTGGGGAAAAGGGGGATAAAGTATCAGGGTATAGATGAAAGGAATTGAGAAGGAGAGAAATGATGAGAGAGAACAGAAGGGAGGTGGTGAGTTAGGGGAAGAGAAATATGTACAAAGAAGTTTAGAGGGAGACATGGGGTTAGATTTTTTGGAGGGGGGGAAGAGAGTTAGGGAGGGAGGGTTGAAGGAAGAGATAAGGGAAAATAGAGAGGGGGGTGTAGAAGGATGGAGAGGGATGGGGTGAGGGATAAAGTGCGGGAAGGAGAGACAAAAAAAAGTGGAGATACAAAGAGATCAACAAGGAGAATAATCTAGAGAGAGAACAATAGATGTAGGGTACAGGATATAAGGAGAGATGGGTGGTAGGGGTTTTGGAGTGTATGGGAGAGAGTGAGTGAGAGAGAGAGAGAGAATGGTAAGTACATATTGGGAGGGAGAGGAAAGGGATGGATGAGTGAGATATGGAGGGAGGGAGAGGTAGCGATTGAAAGGAAATGGAGAATGTAGAGAGAAAGAGAAGTCTGGTATTTTATATATAACAAATGAGGGTGCGAAGGAGGTAGAGGGAGAAAAATAGAATATGGGGGAGGTATGGAGAGAAACAAGGAGAGTGATAGAGAGGCAATCAAGTATAGGGAAAGAGATGGTAGAAGTAGGAAAGGGAGAGAGGAAGGGAAATAGAGAGAAGAGTGAGAGACAAAGAGAAATGGAATTAGGTGGAGAAGAAGAAGAAGAGGTGGGGAAGTAGGTAAGTGGGTAGAGGGAAAGAAATGGAAATAGGGAGAGATATAGAGATGATGTAGGTGAAGGGTAGGGGTACGGGTTTTCGCAATAAAGGAAACTAGTGGGTGAGAAGTAGAGTGAGGGAGGAGTGTGTGTGTGTGTGTGTTTGTGTGTGTTTTGGAGAAAGTGATGGGAGAGAGATTCAAGGAGAGATATAGGAATAGAGAGTCAAGGGGTAGAAGGAAGGCATGGGAGAGATAGGGTATCAATAGGCATGGAGGATTGATAGGGTAAGAGGTTAGAGGTGAAAAAGGGAGGTGGGAAGGAAAAGGAGTGAGGGTTTGAGTGGGTGAGATGGAAGGAGGGAATGACTAGTTGTGCAAGAGTTATATACATATAGAGGGAAGGATAAAGGCACGTAGGGTGTCTCGTATAAAAAGAGGTGGGGGATGCATAGAGTGAGAGTGTGACAAATGGGGAGAGAGAGGGAGAGTGAGAGTGTTGATGCTAGTACTTCATGCGAGGAGTAGTCGATGCTTAATTCATAATTAACTTATTTTATTAATTAATAATATTAATAAAGATATAATTCAATTAAATTTTTTTGTCTTTTTTTAATCATCAGAATGTGATATTAGTGGGTAAGTGTTTTCATACATAGAAATTTCATTTATATGAATGCGTCAATTTAAACATGTGCTATAGGAACTTGAATTATAGTGTTTTCGCCTATGGTAATGTGGGAGTGAATGACCATAATTAAGAAATTTGTTTTAGCATTGGGGTTACATGAGCTCTTCTCTCTCTTTTTATTTATATATATATATATATATATATATATATATATATATATATAAAGAGAGAGAAGAGCTCATGTAACCCCAATGTTAAAAAGAGAAATGATTTCCCCACCTCATAAATAATCTCATAATATTTTATTATTAAAACAAAATTTATAAAATATCTAAATATTAAAATATGTACAACTTAAAAATCAAATTTTAAATGATGTTTCTCCTGGCTATTCACCATTACACTAATCCCTTTTTATTTTAATAAATTTTTTTCTTTATTATTCTTAAAATTTTAGTTAGCTCGATGTATACTGTCCTTATTGAAGGTAGAGTGCTTCCTATTATAATTCTAGTTTTAAACGTTCACTTCCAGAGTTTGAAGACTCAACGATGCAGTAATGGGTTAATACCATGAAGTGTGAGTTTGGGTGGTTTTGATATCGGATGTGCACAGAGAAAATCATGCGTTCTTGCTTGGTTTTGATTTTGGACGAGAAACAACAGAAAAAATTGTGATCCAATTAGAATATGATTTGGTATATCACGCTGCATCCTCTAGATTAGAAATTTCGAAACCATATTAGATATCCTAATGGATATGAACATACAATAAGTTTTGGAGGCTTAAAATGTTTATATATGTTTTAAAAATATATTTATATATATCTGTAAATTTTAAAATTACAATAAACAATAAAATTTAGATTTAAAATAAACAAGAAATTAACTAATATGTATAAATAATTGAGTGGATTTAATGGTTAACCATATGCATTTCCTTTTAATGGATCTTTGCATGGTGGTAGGTATTTTTCAATTTAAATCTATTTTTAGAGCACTTCATTTTTCTGTATCTAGAGGAATTGATAGTTGGGTTGGTCGTTTACAGGCTTAGGTGAATTGACCAGATTTCAAGCTTGAATTTCCTCACACATAACATGATTTTCATGACAATCACCAATTGGGAAGCCTTGAGGGGATTTTGTTTATTAGAATCCATTGAAAGATGCCCATGTCCCATATTTATCAACAAATTTAGGATTTTCTACATCTTACTCTCTTGTAAAATTTTAAAATTGACATGATTCATGTTTCATATTTTAACGAGGATTAAAAAATTTAACCAAATTTCCTAGGTATTTTTTATGTGGATAGATTTTAATGCTTAATAATAAAATTTCATGCCACTCTGTAAGCCATAGAATTTATAAATTGATCTCCCTAAACAATTTCAAGAGAAATAGAAGTTTACATTACACTCATAGCTAAGAGAACATAAGAACAAAAAGTCAGCATATGAGTAAGCTATCCATCACCAATCTTGCACAAGTTTTATCTCCTTAGGCCTAGCTAGATGCTTCAAAACATGAACTCCTAGATGCAAACATTATCCCTAACGATATAAAAACTCTCACTTTTAAACAACTAAAATTTTACACATCTTTGAACAACACTTTAACTCATATATTTCTTCAAAACAACTAAACTTCACTTTTTTGAGTCACACTTCAACTCATATATTTCCTATTCTTTTCTAAAACCTTTTCTCTGAAGTTTGGAGATACATAAGATTTTTAATATTTCTAAGCCCAACAAGTTCATTCACTATGTCCTTTATTTTAACATGATTAGTTTTCAAAAGAGTAATATAACCATTAGATTTTATCCCTTCATTTCCTAAATTCTATAATCTATGTGCAAAAATTCATTTCGTTTTCCATTGTATTTTCTCCATAGAATATTTGAGATATATAAAAAAACATGAATTTAGCTTGGACTATCAACCATATTCTTGGAGGAAAATAATTTTCCCCACTTTTTATGAAAGTATAATTTTTCATCCAAAGTCCTTTGTCGTAACTATTGTGGTGCCCTCAAATTTTAAATTTAACTAGAATGCCCTGAATTTCGATTTTAACAGATTTTAAAATACTGATACTCTAATATAATTTCTAAAATTTACAATAACGATTTTAATAGGTATAATTAGAAGTTACCTTCATAAAAAGACATATTTATGAAATTAATTCTTAAATACTAACCCAGTTTGGTGTTTGAAGATGATTCTTCCTTGTTGTAACTCTCTCTCCATTGTAATTCTCGCTCCTACTCCTATTATCGTTACCAAATGACCAAAAACCAACCAACGAACTGAATACATATTTAGTATGAACTTCCAAAGTACTCAAATTGAGATACTTTGGCCCTCGTGCCCAAAATCTTAGAAAAATTGAAATTTTGTATCTCCTGGTCTCTCAACATACCTTTTGACATTTCATCTCTCAACACAACTCCTCACTCCTTAATTAAAAAAATCTCTCCTCCTTCAATCTCTTTCTCCTCCTCATGTTCTCATCTGCATATGGTTAAATAATCTTTGTTAGGTGGTTGTCGCTTCATCACCACCTACCTCAAATATTATTGATTTATTAGAGTGTATACGTGTAACCTCCAACTTTTATGAATGAGGATACCTATGAGGTTAGTTATCTTTATGTTTTAAAATTTTATTTATTTTGTTTTCAATTTATATTATTTAAATATACCAAATATATATATATATATATATATTAAAACTAATTTATTTTAATTATAATTCATTAAAATATATATTCATAAATATTTAGATTAAATAGGGTTGGTAGAATACATTTTATTAAAATAGCTTAATGATTGCAAAATAAGTACTATTTCTCATCTTTAATATTTTGATGTATTTGGTCCTTTTATCATCTACTTAGACTTCCTTCATAATTATTTAATAAGTATACTAGTGTAAGACATACGACGTATGCCTATGTAGCTATCATACACATATACCATATGTTACTAATACCTTTTGTTCATAATTTAAAATTGGTGATTACATTACTTACTCTCTTCTAAAAAATTAGTCCTCAAGTTAGGGTTTATATGGTATATTAGTAATTATTTTAGTGATCGATGTGATTATATGAGGATTTCACTTTAAGACTAAATTTTTGTTTGACCATTTATAGTTATGTTTTTTTTTTAATAGCTAACTTAATAGTTATTTTATTTCCCAAACTGGGTTCTCAAGCTATTCTAGAATCATCCTATCCTTCCTAATCTCTTCCACTGCCATCCTATCCATCCTCTAATGGGGTATACAATGGTCTCATATATACTGCCATAACCATTCATAGACAGTGTTGACTCTATCAACCTGCTTTCCTAGTATGCTTCTGGAAGTCATCATCACATGTCTAGGGGAGCGTGAATCGCACAATCCTCCCATTGCTCCAAGTTTTAGAGGAAAAATGGTGGGAAGTACCTCCATGGTTCCTAGTAGGACCAAGGTTAACACCTTATCATGGAATCTCATTGAGTCTCAATTGTTCTGAAATTTTTTCATCACGTGCTTAGTTTAGTAACGATATTATCTGCAATTTAAACACTTACCCATACATTATAACATATGCATCAATATATTAAAAAAAAATTGTATTCAGATAACAGTTTTTATATAATTCATACATATTACTATGTATGACATAACATATTTAGCCATTCCATATTAAAATTTAGTTATTATGTTATTTCTATTTCTAGAAATAAATTTATAGATATCTTTATTTATAACATAATCCATGATCTAGATTTAATCTTCTTGAAATGTTAATTAAATAACATATTTCATATTGGTATCCATGTATCAGTAAAGTTAAACAAATAAAATATATCATGTATCAATAGGGTTAAGTAAACATCATATCTTTATGGGTATCCATGTACCAGCAAAGTAAAATTCATTTTTATGTGATATTTCAAAATAAAATCTCCATATCCAAAATAGAGCAGTTATCTACAAATAACATTTTCAGTTTCTCAAGTTTTCAAAATGGAGTGGTTATATATAGATAATATTTTCATTTTCTCAAAATTTAGCACAAGTTGGGGTATTTTTGACATATGGTCTTTGTATCTTCCCAGGTAGCCGATTGAAGACTATATTTGTCCCAATGGACTTTAACTTGGTATACCAGTCGGTTCCTCAGTTCTCGAACCCCATGTTCCAATATACATAGTGGTTCAACCATGATGGTTCTCTCGTTCAATACCTCTTGTTCAATACCTTTAGTTCCTTCCATTCAAGATTATGATATTTGTTAGTGATATGGTCACATAAGACAGATACATGAAAGACATTATGAATTTTTTGCAAGTGGTGTGGCACAACAAGGTGATAGGCGAAAAGTCCAACTTTTTCCAGGACTTTGAAAAACCTAATAAATCAAGGTGATAATTTGGTCCCTTTCCCAAACTGTATGGTTCTTTTATTTGGCATGATGTGGACTAAAATGTGATCTCCTATTACATAGTTTCTATGTGTCCTCTGAGCATTAACATAGAATTTTTGTCTATGTTGTGCCTCTTTCAACCATTTCCTTATTTTGTTTACTTGTTCCTCCATCTCTTAGATTAATTCTGGTCCAAATATTACTCGGTCTTCTAAAATTTCCAAACTCAATAATGCTCTATAGGGTATTCCATATAATGCTTCAAATGGCAGCATCCCGATTGAGTTATGATAACTATTATGATATGCAAATTCTACTAAGGATAATTAATTTTCCCAGTATGATTTTTGGTCAATAGCATACATTATTATCATATATTCTAGTACTTTGTTTATCCTTTCTATTTTCCCCTCAGTTTCAGGATGATAAGCTGTACTTAAATGTACTTGAGTTCCTAAGCCTAATTGCATGTAAGTCCAAAATCTTGACGTGAGTCATGAGTCTCTACCTAATATTATTTTATTAGGTACTCCATGAAGTCTAATAATTTCATTTTGAATACCCCAGCTACATCAACAAATTATTAATTATCTCTTACAGGAATAAAATGGGTTTTTTTCGTTAATTTATCCACCACAACGAAAATGGCATTATTCTTTTGTGGTGCAAGTGGTAGCCCAATGATAAAATCCATAGAAAAAATTTCCCATTTGGTCATAGGAATGTAATGATGTTGTAGGAGATCTGATGGGTAATAATGATCAACCTTTAATTGCTGACATTCAAGACACTTAGCAACAAATTGGACAATGTCATTTTTAATGCCTGTATATAAGAAGAGTTTCTTTGTATGAGTATACAATTGATTTACTCCTGGATGTGCACAATACACTACCTTGTGGGCTTGCTTTAGTATGTTGTTTCAGAGACCTCTGTTATCTAGTATATACATCCTTCCATGAAATCGTAAAATTTTGTCATCTTCCAACTCATATCCTTTAAACTTAGGTTCCTTTGAATGGTTACTATCCAACTCAGACCTTACTCTTAAGTACCAACTATCTCTTACAAGATTTTCTAGTACTCATTTTATTAAGTCTACCTTGATAAGTATGAATGAAAATATTCGTGGTATTCTACTTAAAGCATCTGTTACTACATTATCTTTCCCTTTTTTATATGAAATTCAAATATCATATTCACTTAAGAATTCACTGCATTGTCTTTGTCTGTCATTCAAGTCTCTGTGAGTGAACAAATATTGTAGACTTTGATGGTCTCTTTTGAGGATAAACTTTCTCCCTACGAAGTAATGTCTCCATATCTTTAAAGCTAGTACTATAGTGGCTAACTACAAATCATGTGTGGCGTAATGTTCTTCATGAGGATTTAATTTTCTTAAAAAATTTGATATTACGCCTCTTTCCTAGATTAAAATTTCACCTAATCCTTGTTTAGATGCATCAGTAAACACGGTAAAATCTTTTCCCATATTAGGAACTCGCAAAATTGTCGCACTAGTAAAAAAAAAAATTAATTTCGGAGAATGCTTCATGAAATTCCTCAGTCCATTCATACCTAACACCTTTTCATTGGAGGGTTGTGAAAGGTTTTTCAATTTTGGAGAATCCTTCTACAAACCTTCAATAGTAACCAACTAAACCCATAAAAATTCACACTTCTTGTGCATTCTTAGGTGTCGACCATTCCATGATTTCTTTCACCTTTTCAGGATCTACTAAGATCCATTCACCAGATATAATATGACCTAAATAATGAATCTCCTTCTAAAAAAAATTAACACTTGGATAAATTTTCATATAACTGGTGTTCCCTAAAGCAAGATAATACTATCCGTAGATGTTATTCATGTTCTTTCTCATTATTAGAGTATATGAGAATATCATATAAGAAGACTTGTACAAATTGACCGAGGTATTTGCAGAAGATGTTGTTCATAAGGTTCATGAATACTTATGGTGCATTGGTCAACCCAAATGGTACCACATTGAATTCATAATGCCCGAAATGATTTTGGAATGCCATCATAGAAACGTCACTTTCTTTAATTCTTATCTGATGATAACCTGATCATAGATTGATCTTTGAAAAGATTGCATCTCCTTTCATTTGGTCAAAAAGGTCATCAATTCGAGACATTGGATACCTACTCTTTACTGTAGCTCGATTTAAATCCCGATAGTATCTACAGAATCACAAGAAACAATATTTCTTCTTGAAAATGATTACACAACTTGCTGGGTCACAGAATGTGCCCTATATCCAATAGTTCCTTAATTTTATTTTGTAATTCTTAAAGCTCCGGGTCTGTCATTTTATAAGGTGTTTTAGAAATTGGATTCATACTAGGATTTAATTCTATTGTGAGATCCATATCTCATTTAGGAGGCAATGTTGATAGTTCCTCTAGGAAAACATTTGAAAATTCTGATAGGACTAGATATTGTTCTAAGGATGGCCCTTTCTCCTTTCTTACTTCTTGAACTGCATATACCTAAATTTTTTTTCTTCATAAACGTTTCATTTGTATTTCTGAGATGAAGCATAAGGACACTTTCCTTTTAATACCTTTGATTTGGATTATCTCTCCCTCATCATTTATACAAAGTATTTTTTTCCCGTAACAGTCCACACATGCTTGATGAGATTCTAGCTAATCCATTCCTATGACAAGGTCCTAAGTTCCTAGGGCTATCACATATACTTTTAGTTTAGTCAAACAGACTCCTAGGTCAACCTTTCATTCCTCAACACTTAAATATACAGATTGAAGTTCTCCTAATGCCATTTCTACCTATATGAAATCGTTTTTCTTGCAAGCTACCAACCCAATTCTATTTAATGCATATGATGAAATAAAACTATCAGTGGCACCAACATCAAATTAAATTTGGAGTTTTATTCCATTGATAGTACCTGAGGATTCCACGACAGTGGACTGATGCACTGCCTGGATATTTTTGACTACATCATGGATTGTATGGTTGCCTCTAGTAGTTGATGGTGGCTTTTTTCTTGCTCCATGTATTACATTTGACGAGACTTCCGGAAAATCACGTTGAAAATGAGGTCCTCCACATCCAAATAATTAACTTCGGATGGTCCCCTTGAATGATATTTTGAATTTCTAGACAAGGATCTTAGTCCTCTTGTGCCACTTCCTCTCCCATTTCTTCCTCTATTAACAATACCTCGATATTTCCATGCATTATAATTTTATGATTCAGTGGCTATAGTATTAACAGTCATGGGAGTTCTTTCTCCTATTCCTGTTGGAGTAAACCTATTACCAAAAGGAGGGGTTCTAGAGCTACTTCCCTTGAAGAAGTTCCATGGAGTGTTTCCTGTAAATCCGAGCTTTGAAGGTTCTGTTGGCCTGATATCCCTTTTAATCCCTAAATTTTCCTATGCATACCATGCACATTCAACTTCCTCTGCTACTATTGATAGATTACACATTATAACCATGGCCCTGATTCGAGTATTTAATCCATATATAAAACACTCATCAATATCTAGATAAGGAACATATTTTTCTAGCTCCATCACCCTTATCTCATATTCTTCCACTTTCTTATTACCCTGGACTAACATATGGAAGGCTCCCAAGGAACGTTATTATTTTTCATAGAATATTTCCTCAAACAAATCCCAAGGAACGTTGTCTGATGTCATATGTAGTTTCTTTTCTAAATTTCCCCACCAAATCAGAGCACTCCCTATGAGTTGAAATATAGCGATATCTTTTTTAGAGGTAGAAGAATACTCTCCTGGATTGAAATAACTTATCATTCCTTATAACCATGCTTCAGCATATTAACCTGCTCATCCTCTTGAGAATTCTGAGAGTTCAATATTTTGTATTTCACTAGAAACGTCTTCCTTTGGTGGCTTATAATCACAATCTTTACTTTTTTGAATGTATTTCCTTAAAATGAGGTGACTCTTCTTTGGCGTTGGTCAGTTGTGACCCCTTTAATGTTTCCATAATGGCTTCTAATGAGCACATTATAGTAGTTAGCTTAGATTTTGTAGCAACTGGTGCTGTAACGACTGACGCTAATGCTTCTCTCAATGGTGGTGATGGTGATGGTGATGGTGATGAGGTTGTTGGTGGTGTTAGTGATGGCGATGCAACCCTATGGCATTGTCGTCGTTGATACGTCCTTACCATGGTGATTTTTCTTGAATACATAATAATATTTATGAGAATCATAATATAATTTAGGTTTAATTTTCGTAAATTCAAGCTCACATATGGGTAGTTTTTTTCCGCTATCTTTACCTGCAGGCAGGTCTTACTAGTACTGAGTTCAAGGAGGTTGGTATGTCTACCTCCTTGTCCTAATGCATGGTTTACTACCATGATGTGTAATAATACTTATTTAATATGACTTTCTCTTTATAGTATTACTTCCTAATATTATTCTATTCAAAGTTCTAAATGATAAAAATGAACGTATAAATTTAAGCTTAAATGTAAAATATATATATATTTTAATTCTTTTAAGTTGAAATGATGCTATGATGCATAATCTAAATTAATATTTTAATTAAAATCTTATAAATAAAATGATATATATATATATATATATATATATATATATATATATATATATATATATATATATATATATATATTTGGTATTCCCCTTCATGGCCCTTCTTTAGCTCGTAGTAGAGACAAAATAGTTTACTATTGAAGGAATAAATTATGCTTTAACCCTAGTATTAGGTTGTATATATAAACAAATATTTCAAAAATAAATACATTTTTTTAATATAAATAATAGTTTAGTTATTTATTAAAATATTGAAATATTTGAAATTAAAATTATTTAATCCAATTTCAATAAAATTTAAATTCACAATCCCATTAAAAAAAAAAAAAAAACTACAAATGGAAATCACAAAATATTTAAGATACAGATCCAATGTACAAGTCAAAAACACATCCAATCTCTATGCTATGTGGGACCTATACAAGTCTATGTTTGCATGTACCATATTATATTTATGATACCATATAAATGTGATGGAATATTATATTAATGGTACCATATATGTGATGAATGTGATATGAGGACTAATCTGAATAAGCTCCAAAGAATATATAAAAAAATTGAAAAATTATGTGACCCAAAATTCGAATCTACGATGGCTTTTGTACTAGGACCTGCAATGATTATTGATAAATTTTTGCTGCCATTAACTATGAGGTTGACAACTCTTTACCCCAATTTTTTTTTTGGGAATTTTTTTTTTTGAAAAAAAAATAAGTCATACAGTGACTAATGATGGGCATCATTTGTATATTTGCACATGCATCCATTCCATGGAATATACATAATAGAAAATCATTTCTTATTCCTACTATTATTAACTACATGCTGATCTGCTCCACTCGAGGAGAGCTTGAATTTATCTATGTGGTGATCTGGATTAGAGTGGTTGGATTGAAGTGGGTGGAGCGAATATTGAATACATGGTCAAATGCCACCCTTACTATTTCCATGTAGACTCTAGAGGGAAAACCGTGTGGTTTGATATGGTTTGGAAGATTAGATTAAGACAACAGGTATAGGTGATGAGGATATATAAAATTATGTATATATAAAAAATTTAAGATATTTTATATCATCACCAAAAATTGAGGAAACTAGATCGACTAAAAGAAATTATGACGCGTTTTTGGATTTTGTCCATAGGTCGATGTTGAAAGGGTAATTTCAACTGCCCCTGTATTGTAGCTACTTTCCAAGTTTGTTTTGAAAAACCCTGCACTCAGCTGCTTGCTATTTTGATTGAGGTGTCAAATTCGTTTTTTATAATAGAGTACACAGTTCTCTGTTTGGGAAACAATGGTTTCGGTGCTAGTCCTTTCATATTGGAAAAACAGAGATTTCATTTGGAAACTGAGCATTTGTTCTATATACAACAGAGTCATTTCTTTTTGAACACGGGAAAGTTCTTTTGTTTAAACAACAGGGCCACGGGAGCATTGGTCCCCACTGCTAGCCCGCAAAGAATGGTGGTCCCACTGCCAGTTTAGCATAACACGTGGTTGCATGCGATTGGATCGCGTGATTTTGGAGCCCATCCATGAAACTCATTTCCGGACGCGATATCACTTTATGAGTGCGATTGAATAATCCATCGCGTGTCCAAAAGCTCCCACACACAAAAACATTTTGCGGACGCGATTTGAGATTATAAACCGGATTTAATAATCCATCGCGTGTTCAAGCACTGACGTCACAAGCCCAATTTTGTAACGGGATTTGTTTTCATGCATTTTGTTTTAATTTCTCTTTGAAGTCCGGCGGAAGGTTTATGGTATAGTTTGATTTATGTTTTGGTTATTATCACACGATAAAGGTTTTTTTTAAACCTTTGGTGCATTATGACTTAACATACGTTTTAATCCCCGAGACAAAGTTTTATTTAAAACCTTGGCTCATATATCATATGCACCTTTGTAATGGAGCCCTGGTGGGCCATAGATAGATATATTTTTAGTTTTAAAAGTATTTTTGTTATGTTTTATTAAAAACGTGTTGCGTCATTTTAAAATCCCAAAAGGATTAATGTAAAAGACATATATATGAAAAAGTGTATTGTTTTTTATATAGAAGAGTATTGCAAAGTAGAGAGTGTAATACACAGACAAAGTGTATTTATTTTTTATACACAGCAGAGTTGAAAAACAGTGTAGGAGCCAGAGGGCTGTTTTGTGAGAGAAATCGAGAGAGTATTTTATGTGTGAGATAGAGAGTGTTTTTGGAACTGTGTTTTGTAACAGTCAACATTTTGTAATCCCTCTAATAGAGGAAATTTTTTACTGTAATAGTTTTTTTTTACAGTTAATGAAAGTGTTACAGTTTGCAAACTTTGTCTCCTGTGAAGCAAAAATTTTAATTTCTATGTGTTAAGAAGGAGAGTATTATTCTCTCTGTATCTTGTTCAAGAATTCTCAGAAATTCCAACAGTGGATAGGGTCTAGTTCTCAAGACACCATGTCAATTAATCATTTATCCTTTATTAACACCTTTGTAATCTTCGTTCGCCCCAAAACACGGGCAAGTGAAGGTTCAAAACTATGGTTCCTTTACTCATATCTTACTCTGAGCCAGGATACTTGGGGCTTATCGAGTCACTCAGCTAGACTGCTCCACTGGGTTGAATTATTATGAATAATGGGCAGGAATTGCATTACCTACTATTCCTCTGGTCTAAAGCGAAGAAAACCGATCTTTATTACGTAAGGTAAGTCAAGAAGAATGCTAAATGATTCTAAATGGAAATGCTAAACCCCTCCAACAATGTTACCATTTCACTAGTGGAAATGAGCCTAAGCCTCTGTGTTCTCTAAAAAAATGTTGGAATCTTCAGACTCATCGAAAATTGTATATAGGGCCGCTTGTTTAGGCTTGGTGGGAATGTGTGGACAATGAACAAAAGTTTGCAAGGCATGTAAACAAAGTATCTAACATGCATGAGAGTAACAACAAGGTGTGTCAGATTAAATTTCAAACACATATCACGACTTTTAAAAATTGAATTGGATATATTACAGAACTTGTTATAGATATTTTATCATATGCACAATTAAAATTACACCTGAAGCATTATATATCATTTTCAGGCATGGAAAATGAACCTGACTGTAATTCAGTTTAATTAGAGGATGCTTATGGAGAATTACAAGAATTAGTTATATTGCTAAGACCTATTAGATCCCAAGGGTTTCAAGACAATCTCTCATACCAAATTCTAAATTTAACTAGGAAGCCCTAAAATTTGGATTTTAACAGGTTTTAAAAAACGAATACTCTAATACAATTTCTAAAATTCACAATAAGTTATTTTATAGGTATAATTAAAATTTACCTTCATAAACAGACAGATTTATGAAATTAATTCTTAAATACTAAACTGGTTCGGTCTTTGAAAATGATTCTTCCTTGCTTTAACTCTTGCTCCACTATAATTCTCACTCTTGCTCCTATTCTCATTACGAAATGACGAAAAATCACATAGACAACTGAAAACGGCTTTAGTATATAGTTCCAAATTACTCAAATTGAGATACTTTTTCCCGCGTGCCCAAAATCTCAGAACAATTGAAACTCTGTATCTTCTGGGCTCTCAACATAGAATTTTCCCTTCCATCTCTCAACACAAATCCTCACTCCTTAATTCAAGAATTCTCTCCTCCTTCAACCTCTAACTCTTCTGCATGTTCTTATATGTGTATGGTTAAATAATCTTGGTTAGGCGGTTGTCGCCTCATCACCGCCTACCTTAGATCTTATTGATTTATTAAAGTGTATACATGTAACCTCCAGCTTTTATGAATGAGGATACATATGAGGTTACTTGTCTTTATGTTTTAAAATTTTAAATATTTTGTTTTTAATTTATATTATTTAAATATACGAAATTATATATATATATATATATTAAAACTCATTTCTTTGAATTATAATTAATTAAAATATATTTTCATATATATTTACATTAAATAGGGTTGGTAGAATAAATTTTCTTGAAATAGCTTAATGATTACAAAAGAATTACTACTTCTCCTCTTTAGTATTTTGAGGTATGTGATCCAGTTGTCATCTACTTAGACATCCTTCATAATTATTTAATAACTATACTAGTGTAAGACATACGACATATGTCTATGTAGCTATCACACACATATATCGGATGCTTACTAATACCTTTTGTTCATAAATTAAAATGGGTCATTACTACTATCCGTCCCAACAACCATTTACATATAAGAATATTTGCTATCACCACAATTTTTTAGATAACAAATGAAATGTGAAAATTAATTTTTAGGTGACAAACGACCATTCCTTCATATTCAAGCCATTTATGTATATTTAATTACTAACTTAAACCTTGTTAATTTCCTTTTATAATTCAAGGGTAATATTTTGAAGCAAATTCTTTTGTAAAAACACAAATAATATTTAAACTTATATTTCCTATTTCTTTTGTAATAATAAGGATTTTCTAACCCAAGAAAAAATATTTTTTTTCTTATCTTAAAAGTAAGTATATTTAGATTTTATAATATACTTTAAAACTAATATCTTTTATAATATAATTGCAACCTACTTTAGCCTTAAAGTATAATATTAACTATAGCTATAAATTACTTTAATAAAAATTTTATCCAATCAATTACCTCATCTAAATAATCACTTACAATAAAAAACAATCACTTATCACTATAGAAAAATAATCTCTTCTAGTAAAACCTCTCTTTTTCTCTATAATGGGAAAAATTATATCCTTTAATTTTCAATTTAGCATTGTTTCCTTATGTAAAAGAAAAAAAACCTCTTAACCATCAAACACTTTTAGATCATACTCCAAACTCAAATATTAATCTATATTAAAAAATAAAAAATCCATTAATTAATTAACTAGAAATTGCACCATCACCGAATGTTGCGAAGGAAACACCGTAAGATTCATAGTAAGATTATTAAAGAGATCCAATAGGTGTTTTCCATTGAAAATTTTTAAATAACACCAAGTCTTGACCTCTCTGGGCAACTCTTGAGAAACAGATTTTCCAGCAAGAGAAACCTTGTTGTTAATACAACTACTATACCAAGATATTAAATACGATAAATTCAATGCCCCATATATATCTAGTAATATGAATTATATATCAAATCCATATAGCTAAAAGGTTTACAATGACGCTGATAGATGGAGTAGGACAGTCTAAGTATCTCCCTGATTATTTTACCATACTTTGCTACAACAATGAGGAATGGAGAAACAAACGTTAACAACAACAGATTAATTACACAACCAAGAATCCATGGTAGAAAAAATGTAAAGTTATTTGTTAATGGGAGTTTACAAATATTATAATTCATCTTCTGTCATGGCATTGGCAACAAGGATTTGATGCTCTACTCTTATTCCTGTTTTTTCTGCATCTTGCAATGACAACATACTTCCTTCCTCTTAGGTGTGTGTCTAATCACCTATGATGTGTTCTCTTTACTGGAGCCTCCTCATCTCCCACTATCCATCTTCCTTTTAACATACTCAGGAAACCCCAATGATAAAAATTTCCCCAAAATTGTCTTCCTCCAACCGTTTGTGGGTGAATTTGTTGCTAACCTGGCATGAAGCTCATAGGATGTCATTTCTTCTTTTAAATAATCATTTCCTTTTATCGAACTCTGGCTCTTTTTCAGGACCTGACTCTAGCTCTTGCCCAACATCTCTAGCTTTAGTTTTGGCTCTGGCCTTGATTTTAACTCAGGCACTCTCACTCTGGCTTTGGATTTTAGTCAGCCTTGGCTCTGATTTTTGTGTCCAGCCATTTGTCTTCAAGCCCACATGCTTAAAAATTTATTCAATGAAAAAACTAATATGGGAGTCATTTTAAAAATTGAGATTCTCTGATACCAAAATAATCAGTCCAGGCATCTCTCGCTAAAAATATTTTAGCATAGGAAAGTGTAGGAAACCGGACTACTAATGTAGTGCTTGTAACAAAAAATAAATGAAGCCACTAGACATGATAAATATGAAGTGTTTGCAACAAAAAATAAATGAAGCCACTAGACATGATAAAGATGAAGTCCATGTAAATATGTTAATGTAGATTTCAGCACAAATACCCAAACATCAAGACAAGACTTCAAGAATGCACAAGAATGGGGCATATTAGTTTGTATATACACATAATTAATGAATGATATTATGCTATAGAGATAAGGAACAATGGTCAAAAAATAACAACAAAAGAAAAATTTTGCATCACAGGCTTTCAAAAGGAATTCTAATAATTTATTTATTAAATGAGAGTTTCATAGATGCAAGTCATCTTGCACCCTAGTATTGGCAGCAAGGATTTTATACTCAGTTCTTATTCCTCTTGGATCTGTGGTGAAAAAATAACTCGGGGTCATTCCCAAAAGGGTTATGACTAAGAAATATCCTCAATGCCTCTCTCATATCACTTGGATGAAGGGTGCACAGATAACCCTGGGTCAGCTCCATGGCTGGTGCACATATAACCCATGCATGAGGGAGGGATGGTGATGTTAGAAATATCTCAAATCATATTCTCATTTTTATTTTAGGTGAGGAATTCAGATACAACTGAACGGGAGAGGGATACAAGTAATTTTAATGGACTATGCAAAAATAACACATGAATGTAGGGGATAAATAGTTGTTAAAAAATGTTTAAGGAGAATATGATATTAGGAAATTGGAGGGACTTAAGTGTGTTGTTAAACCGCATGTAAATATCTCATAAGATATTTAATTCAAGATTATATTAAATTCTCTAACTTAACTTTATCGGTTATAATAAATTGTAGAAGGCATAATACAATGAACTTACATCCAAGATCGAATCAAAAGGCATAAAACAAAATGTAGAATATAGTGAACTAATACTTCCAAGATCAAATCACAAGGCATAATAGAGTGAACTTCAAGGGAAGTGAATTAATATGTAAATTTTATATGTACAAGAAATGACAAAGCACATTTAAAATATATAGTAACCTATTGCTATGAACAAATTCATGTCTGTCTAGAAATATAAAAAGATGGAAAAGTCTATAATCTAAACATACAATACATTAAATTGGGAGAATATTGATACAAAGTTCCCATGCAGAAAAGTAAAAATAAATACCGTGCTTCTTCATTTTTGGGGCAGGGGGATTTATATATTATCAAGACGCATTGATTATAGATGTATTTCTTGTATCCATGAAATCCAAGAACAACTTAGCTCTCATTTTTTTAGCCCTATTCATCGAGGAATACTTATTCCTCAGAGGATTTTTTTTTTACATAACTGGCATAATATCTTTGGAAGAAGATAGCTGAGGCCCAACTAATTTCTTCTTTTTCTTGGGGCTGCTCGATGATTTCTTCTTCAAATGTTTCCTCATGCCTAGCCTTCAATGAAAAAGTGAATATGGGAGGCATTTTTCATGGAAATAACTTCAAGCACAATGAAAAACGTATTATATACTACAATCAAAATGCAGAATGCAGTGAATTAATAATTCCAAGATCGAATCACAAGGCATAAAACAAAATGCAAAATACAGTGAATTAATACTTCAAATGTTGCCTCATGCATAGCCTTCGTTCCAGACGCGTGGTATTCAAAATTTACAAATGTTTCTTGCAACGTTCGTTTGGGATCTTCATTGTGTCAGCCTCTTCTATGGCTTTTACAACGTTCTCCAGATTTTCCCTGGTGAAAGCTTACTCTATCAATACCCCTCTCGATTTGTCTATTTAATAGATTTATGAAAGCTGTAAAACCCTGTGTGTCTTTTCATTTTCATAACTATATTGTAAACTAAATATTTGTAACTTCCTTTTCCTTTTCATAAAAAATCTAAATATGTTTTAACTATCTAACATATAATCTAACAGTTTCAGGTTATGACACAATGCACATAGGAAATTTGTTTTCAAATAATGACGCCTTATGGTGTATATATATATATATATATATGCTTTTCCACACAAAACACGATCGCATTTGATATTTCATATTTTATTGAACCTAGGTTTAGCCTCGTCAATGACATAATTAATTTATAATATAAATAAATGGGAATTTCTTAATTGAGATATTTTGATCTTAGCTCTATAACATTTTATACGTTGCATTTGATTTGGAAAGCTTTTTGACAGTTGAAAATGATAAGCGAGTTCATACAAGGTGACCATCCAACAATTCTTAGAATGGTTCAAAGAATGTGATTATTGCAAAAACACAATTTAACATCGCTCTTCGTGCCCTAATTATCTTCTCTCTGAACTTTTTTGGATTTACGAAAGCACCTCTTTTCTTAATTTTTTTTTCGTTTCATTGTACTACTAAGTTTCCTTGAATTAGAATTTGGTGCTATTTTATTGTGTAGTTTGTGTTATTTTCTATGTTTGTTGTTATTGTTCTCTTACAAACCACTTAAACATATAGATAAACACATGTCGGAAATCCTTTACTTGTTGTTCGTGATTAATGTTTCTGCCTTTGAATACATAACTATTAATTATGTTCATAATTAATGTTTCTATTTAACTTTCCTTTTAATACATAAAAATTATTTTTTCTTTTATTTTCATTCATGATTAATGTTTATGCCTTTTAATACATAACATAATATTTTATTATACGTTCTCTTATTTTTTAATAATATATAAGTCCAGGTTGTAAAATTCTGTGATCGAAACTCATTTTCAATTAAATTATTCCCGGAAATCACATCAAATATTAAAGAGTTTTTGATCTTTGATGTGATTTCCAGGAATAAATTATTTGAAAATATATTAGCTTTTTAGAGCAGTTGGTTTGGTTTCCAATATAGTTATCTAAAAAACTGTAAAATATTCTTGCGGAGGGAGAAGTTCATTGCAATGAAGGGCATATGGATACAAATCTTGTTGTTGTCATTGGATGTTTAGGAATCTTAGGTGTTAGAAAGCTATAATATAGGGGTCATAATTTTGACTTGACTATTGATAATCTTGTAAATCTGTACATACTTTGACTTCTGCAAGTTGTATTCACATATTTCGTAAAAAATAAAAAAAATAGAAAAAAAGAAAAAAGAGGGTAAAAAGTCCTAAAAAAATAATCAAAGGACTTAGAAAAAATTAAAGACCCCAAAAGAAAATGAATAAAATATGAAAGTGAGCAAGCATAAATGCCACTACTTTTTACTTTTTGACTATGGTAGAGTGTCAATAAATGCCATAGTCCTTGATGAGTTAAATAGTTTAATCTTAACTTTTCATTGTTTCAATTTCACTTGTTGTAGATAGAGAATAATGAGTTGTCATACTGCTTAATCATGACAATTTAGTAGTTAGGTAGAGAAATAAACGAATCCAACAGTTTAATCTAGATTCATGGATGAAATAAGTGTAAAATTAGATAGTTTTACTTGTTTTCAGAAAGAATAAATGCTGTGAAGGTTGCTAGATTAAATGCACCTTACCACAAAGGAAGAAAAAATGTTAGCATGGTAAGCTGGGTAGGTAGAAGAAGGTGAAAATATTCTCAATGTAATTATCATTCATTATGGGCTTCAAAATAACTAACTTCCCCTTCCCATAGTCATAAAACACTCTAAACTATCAGTCAGAAAGGCTCAAGGCATTTCCTTGACTTTTGTTGGGATCGGACCCAAGGCTCTATGTCTAATCAGTTGAAAGTGTGAATGTCTATATTAATCCCTTAAATCACATCATTACCATTCATGCATTCATTCCCATAAATAATCATAAGTAAAACTTCATTTTTACTTAAAAGCATTATAATTACCATTTGATTACCTTCCTACATTATTTGAAAACATTAAGCCCTCAAAATAACATTATATCATAAGTTAAGTGATAAGATCAATGCAAATTATCTTTTGTAATTCACTTTTCTTGTTATGTTTATGTGTTTTTAGCATACCATCTCCTATTTTCATATTAACTCTAATTTATATATTAACTCCTTATAGAAATGACCTTTTCCTATTATATAACTCATTTTTATATAATAAACCCAAAAACCCACTTATTTTAAATTAAGCCAAAGTTATTTATTCCCAGATGTTTTAATAAAAACCACGCTTATAACCCCTTTGGCTATGTTTATCTATATATAAATATCCCGCTCCATATGGTAGTTAATTCAACTCGATTTAATTCACCATATAATAAAAATATATTAGAAAAATCTTAAAACATGTCTTATATATGCTTTAAACAAAAGTTCCCCAAGGTTTTATTTAAACTAAATTTCAATAGAAATAAACCCAATTCTCCTTATATATTATCCCCTCCTCGACTCCCTAACCTAAGGTTAAACTATATGTTTGCTTCTCTCCCGATTCCCTTTAACCGAGGTTAAAACCATAACCGTAGCTAAATCCTTATATATATCCCGCCAATTCTTTACTCTGGTTAAAACCCTCTTGAAACCCCCCCAATCACCTTTTCCATTGGAAAAGTAATGTTTTATAAATAAAACCCATCAAAAACCCTTTTCCCATCGGATTGATTTTCAAACCTCCGATCCCCAAATCCCGTTTGATCCAACAAATGGAAATATACACGACAGATCAATGTATTTTTATC